>APFE031079101.1:0-28036 GCA_000404065.3 Pinus taeda | reverse complement strand
AAAGAAAAATTGGCAAATTCATTTGCAATGAAGGATTTGGGAGCTGCAAAACAAATCCTTGGTATGAGAATAACTAGAGATAGGAAAAATCACAAATTAACATTGTCTCAGAATGAGTATATACAAAAGGTGTTGAAAAGATTTAATATGTGCAATGCAAAACCCGTTATTCTAGCCATTTCAAACTTAGTAAGGAAATGTGCCCAAAGATACAAGAAGACATGGATTATATGTCTAAAGTTCCATATGAATCAGCGATTGGAAACTTAATGTATGCAATGGTTTGCACAAGGCCTGATATTTCACATGCAGTGGGAGTTGTAAGAAGGTACATGAACAATCCAGGAAAGGAATATTGGATGACGGTGAAATGGATTCTCAGATATTTGAAAGGTACCACAAATCAAGCATTATGCTTTGGTGGTTCAGAGATTTCTCTACAGGGATATGTTGATGTAGATATGGCAGGTGACAGAGATAATATCATGAGCACTACAGGATATGTATTTACTGTAGGTGGAACAACTGTCAGTTGGGTTAAAAAAATCCAAAGTGTTGTTGCACTTTCAACAACAGAAGCAGAGTATGTTGCTACTACAGAGGCTAGTAAAGAAATGATTGGTTACAAAGGTTTATGGGTGAATTGGGTAAGGAGCATGATATGGGCATGTTATACAGTGATAGCCAAAGTGCCATTCATCTTGCAAAGAACTCATCATTTTATTCCAGGACTAAACACATACAGCTCAAGTACCATTTCATATGATCAGTGTTGGAAGATGGAGAGTTGAAGCTGCAAAAGATACACACTAGCCAGAATCCTGTAGAAATGCCAACAAAAGTTGTAACCAAGGAAAAACTGAGAATATGCTTAGTTTCAATTGGTCTTCAAGGATGACGATGAAGATGAGAAGCAACCAGGTCCAAAGAGGAGTCATTGTGTAGCAAATGAAGTAGCGGTGGAGTTGCTACGATCATTCTCCAAGTGGGATATTGTTGGCTATGGAGCATGATTATTTAGAGGTCTTTGTTTCAGTCGGATGTATACCCCAGGAACTTTGTACACCCCTCCACATGGGGGGGTGTGGGGGGAATTTGTCCCCCTCGTGGGGGTTTGGGGGGCTAATCCCCCCTGGTTGGGGGGTCCGGGGGCTAGCTGTCCCTCGAAGCTAAAAACTGATGTAAAATTGCCTTGTAAAAGTATAGTAATTTCTAGTCAATCTGGGTCGTTCATTAGGCAGATGATGTAATGGTAGAACTTATGTTTAGTTTGGGGTCTTTTTCCATAGAAGGCAACCCCTCTCTTTGTATGAGGGCATTGTATTGAAGCTGTGTATATAGATGTGTATTCTTTGAGCGAGAAACAAAGAGATGAGATTGTGAGAGAAAACAAAGGATATTACAACGGATCTGTTGTAGGTTGTGTCTCTCCATTTTGCTGGATAATAGAAAGGAAGGATTGACTGTTCGGGGTAGACATAGCCCAAACTGGGTGAACCACGTATATTTGTGTCTCTCTGGTTTTATGCATTTTTTGTGTTTATATTTATGCAATATTCTATGTGTTCCATTGCTCTGTAATATATAATTTTCTAACACATTCTCCCGAACATGCATCGAAGTGGCATACCCCTTCTTTGTGCTTTACTAGTCCCTTGGTGGTGCCTACGTCTTGAGCACACCTTATGGTCAGCCAAGATCATCTTAGTTCTAGGCTTGCAAGAGATCATGCTACCCTTTAGGAACCTATCTAGGTATAATTCGTGACAATTTCTAGCCAGTCAAAAACCCAGCTTAGGGCTCACCATCTAGTTGAACAAAACCAAAGTCACCAAAAATGGTATGAATCCATAATCATAGAATATATCAATAATCCATCATTCCTCCTCCTCTTCCTCCTCCCATAAGAAAACATAAATTTATATACTGCATAGTCTATATATGCCATGTGGAACCCCTTGAGACCACGTGGACCCCAAGTGCCCTTTCCAACTATCACATCACCTTGTTTCCTGCCACAGTGGAGTTGTACTACCCCCCTATACTATTTACTATGGAGTGGGTTCCACAACCAACTTATTTTATTATTATCATATATGTACAAACATTTAAATCATATTTACAACATTATCCCTTTGGCCACTTAGCCAAAATGATACACACACACACACACACACATGTATGTATGTATGGGCATTCTATCCCAAAAATATATAAGCATAAATGAAAAGGGACACAAACCTGCAAAATAACTTCGACTCACTGGCATAGATATCACTGTACATATATTTACATTATCATAGATAGGTAAGGGTGTTACATTCCTCCCCCTCTTATTTTATGTGTTGTCCTAGGTACATCATACATACATGTATACACAACATATTAGTAAAAAAGATGATGGTACTCCTCCCTCATTACACCTCCCACTCCCATGTAGCCTCATCAGAACTGAACAAGGTCCATTGTACCTTTACCATGCTGATGGCTCGATTCCCAAGCACTTTGACCATCCTGTCCAAAACTTGTATCACTTGAACATATAATCTCCTTCTAGTTTCACCTTAGATCATATGCCAATAAATCACATAATCAATATTAACAATATACTTTTAAAGAAAAGACACATGTAATAAATCATGAATATGCATGAATGTAAGCAATGCAAGCCTATATGCAGCATGGCCAACCCTCTCAAAAATTTCAAATGGTCCATGGTAATGAACTGCCAATTTAGCATATCTTCCAAGCTTCCTTGATCTCTTCGATAATTTAACTTTTAAGAACACATGATACCAACTTTAAATTCTAAATGGATAATATGCTTGTATACATAACTAGTATGCATGTCTTGAGCATATTTTTTATTTTTCGTGATTTTCACAACCCACTCTTCCATTTCTCTAAGAAATTCCAGAAAAACCATGACTCTATCCACGAGATTTATCCAACTCACATGAGTGTAATGTTTTGTGCCATATAATTCTTCAAATGTACTCGTTTTCAATGAAGCTTGATATCCATTGTTGTACACAAACTCTACCAAATGTAGGCCCATATGGATGGTTTATCTGTCACATATATTCACAACATATCTTCAATAAATTTATTAACACACTTAGCCTGCCCATTAGACTTTGGGTGATATGTAGTACTAAAATTAAAATTAGTCCCTAATCCCTTAAATAGTCACATCCAAAAACTAGATGTGAACTTCATGTCTTTATTTGAAATAATTTCCCTAAGCACACCATGTAACCAAACAACTTCTCTCATATCAATATATGTTATGTTAGCTTCTTTATACATTAATTTCACTAGAAATAATTAAGAAACTTTAGTGAGTTTGTCAACCACCGCCATGATTGCAACATGCCGTTTTACTCTCCACAGTGAATTAGTAATGAAATCAATTGACACCAAATCCCACTTCCCCTCTCCTTAAAAATCAACTCTTTAACCTCATGCATATATGGAGCATATAATTGGCATCTATAGAGAATAAATCCATCTTCCTCGGGCTCATAATCAAGATACTTTGGTTTCTTTACTTCCTATTGCAAATTCTTCTTGATGGCCAAATACTACTAATATGAATTCCCAACTTCCATAACTTTGGTTACTATGTCTACCTTGCACACACTTATTGTTGAAGTATTCATCATATGCACTCTTTGACTAAGAGGATCTACCACCTTACTCTACTTTCCCTTATTATTCTTAACCTCAAAGTTATACTCTTCTAACAACTCCAATCATCTAATTTTCCAAGCATTTATATTCGATTGTTCATACAAATGATGTAAACCATAGTGATTAGTCTCAAATTCAATTTTTCTTCCCATGTGATAATGTCTCCACATCTTAAGGGCATGAACTATAGCCGCCAACTCCAATTTATTTGCAACATAATTCCATTCGTGCTTTGTTGGAACCCAGGTCCAACTTTGGGTTAAAATTAATGGCACGTAAATGTAAATGAAAGTGAGATGTATATGTATGAAATTCAAATGAAATTTAAATGTCATGAAATGTGAATGGAGGTAAACATAGTTAGAGATATTTTCATGAAAATATTAAAATATTTCCCTCCTAGATTTAGCATCAAGGAAATGTAGGGGCATTCATAGGGTGTCAAGTCAGTGTTTTTGGGTCTCTTGAGAGTGTTGCAAAGGTTTTTTTTTATTGTGTGAGAGAAGTCTTTGGAGTGGCTATGCATCCTCCCTATCGCCATGGAAGGGAAGGCTAAAATTTTCATAAATTTTGTGGTTGTTAATGAAAACGGAATCCATATTCCAATTAATTATTGTGTTCTATATTTGTTGTTGTAAGGTGTCTATTTGTGTTATTATGTTTCATTTGCAATAGGTTACAATTGTGTTTTTATTTTGTAATAAGTTTTAGCTTTTTCTTGTTGGCCCTCTTGGTCAGAGGGTGCCCAACATGCTCTTTTAATTTTCTAGAGTCATGACATATTACATGCTCATTATGCACGAGAACTCCTCCCAGTTTTATACATGTGTCTTTGCATACAAACAAATCTTCATTTTAATCTAAATTTTTAATATTGGAGCCTTGGTTAACAAATCCTTTAAATTCTAGAAGGCCACTTCACACTTAGGTGACCATTAGAATTTCACATCCTTTCTCAACAATGAAGTAATAATATGTGATGTCATGGAAAAAATTTCAATAAATCTCCTATAATAACCAATTAGGCCCATAAAGGACCTCAACTTTGTTAATTTTTTAGGTGTTGGCAATTCTCTGAGGGAATTAATTTTCTCTAAGCCCACAACTATTCCATTCTATGAGATAATGTGACCCATGTAATGTATCTACCTATAGATTATGCTCCATTAGAATATGTAGAACCAACTTTAAATGTTGTCTATGCTTCTCTTCATATTTTAGAATTATACCCAAATATTATCCAAAAAAAAATTACAAACTTGTCTATATATTATTTGAAAAAAATGTTCATCAAGCAAATAAAAACTCTTGGTGAAATAGACAATCCAAAAGGAACCACTATGAACCCATAATGTCAATAATGAGTTTTAAATATATCTTATTGATATATTCATATTTAATATGCAATTGGTGATGTCTTGACCTTAAATCAATCTTTTCTAATACCTTAGCTCCCCGAAGTTGATCAAACATATCATATATCCTTAGTAATTGATACCTACTCTTAATGGTTATTTTATTCAATTGTCGAAAATCAACACACAACCACAAAGTTGCATCTTTTTTCTTAACAATTAAAGCTAGAGCACCCCAACGTGATAAACTAGGTTGTATTTACCCCTTATTTAATAACACTTCTAATTTCATCTACAATTATCTAAGCTCTAGGGTACTCATCATATAAGGCTCTTTGGATACTGGAGCAACGCCAACTTCTAGGTCAATGGTGAAATCTATATCCATCCTTGGACGTAATCCCAGTGTCTCAACAAATACATCACCATACTCTTTCAACACAATATAATCCTCAAAATTAGCTTATTGATCTCGATTTGGTTCCTCCAGATAATCTTACCAAAATATATCATTATTTTCTAAATTTCTTCCTTAACTGCAAATCTAATGTCTCTCTGATAGATATCGACTTGGGGATTCCTTGGACATGCGTCTGTTATCCCTAATCATAAATATAAGTCAAATATTTGTTATAGTAGTCTATAATTTCATGGTACTTCTCTAGAAAATCCATGCTAATTAGGAAATCATAAGATCTCAATGAAATTAAATTTAATTCAACCTTAGTACTTAATCCATTCATAACAATTAGAAATTTATTTACAAGTTCTATAAATTTTCTCTTTTCTCCTAAGGCTAATTGAACTAACCATGCCTTGTGATGCTTACTTCTCTTAAAATTAAATTTCTCTACTAGTTTTGTATAAACATAACCATGAATAGCTCCCAAGTCAATTAAAATAGAAATAGGTTGAAGTATGTAATTTACCCTCAATTTCAATCATGTGCTCATGGTGCTTAGCATGCTTGTTATCCAGTGCAACATAGATGCTATGCATGTTTCCTCCTATGTCCGCCACTTTATTAGTTGTCTATATGTTGTGCATCATACCCTAACTCCCACCCTTATAAGGGTAGTCTTTAAATCGATGGTATCCCTAACAACCCCTACATTTGATGGGTTGGATTGAGCGTTTGTTTTTTGGAAAGTCATCGCCCTTGGGTTCTATGAAAATTGGATATGACTATTATTTCAGCTGTGACCCATTCTTTAAAGGTGATGGTATAAACCCACTCCTCCTTTGCTCCATGAAACTATTTTTCTTACTATCCCATGCCTTTTGCATGATTAATTTATATAACTACTCATCCTTCCTCATGGATGCATCTAAAGTTTTAGGCTCATCAAATTTAAGTTTGTCCCCATAAAATAAAGGTAGCCCACTAACATACCTTTGTATTTTGACTTTCTCATCCTTAATGAAGTCCACATATCTCAGCGACTTCGTGAACCACTGGCCATATTCCCCCATACTCAAGTTTCCAAAATTAAACTATGAAAACTCTTGCATCTTCTTTTCATAGTAGCACTCAATCAAATATTTTACTTGGAAATACTCTTGAAATTTATTCCATGTTAGTCTCCTTTCATCCAAATGATTCACCTCCTTAAGTTGTTCCAACCATATGTTGAACTATCCTTTTAGGTGGTAAATAATGTTTTGGGCTACCAAATTTGAAGGGTAATTAAACAATTGAAAATACTTTCACAACTCCAACAACCAAGTGTCAACCTCTTCAACCTTTCTTTGTTATCTGTTAAAAGTGGGAGGTTTCACCTTTGCAACTCTCCTTGAAAACTTTCTCAATCATAATTCCTCTTTCTGGACCTTCTCACTATTGACACACTAGGGTTGCTACTAGATTTCAAGGTAGTGTAATCCCTCCTATGCAACGTTCTTTATTCATAAAAATGTTGTTGGTTAACACTCTTAGCTTGCCTTGCAATTTTGGTCTCATGCTCCCTGACCTATCTAGACTTAGATTTATGGTCCAACTCCTACTAAATTATGTTCAAACTTTGTATAATTTTGGTGTTGAGCTATTGTTTCTCTTTCACTAGTATGACATTATCAAATGTAAAATTAAGAGCCTCTATCTTGACGCTTCTTATAGTCTCCTCTAGATCTCTATTTTTCAGCCTGCTCACCTCATAAATATTTGAAATGGTTTCTTCCTTTCCCATATTGGTATCTATTTCCATAACTTCTTCTTCCAATATGTTAGAGCTTAGTTTTTTCCCAAGTACTTCAATTTTGTTGATGTATCTCATCATTTTGACCCTCTAAGTTTTCTTAGAGAAATTGTCTTAAATTCTCACCCAAATCAAAATTGTGTTGCAACAAGTGTGTTTTGTTCGTTAATAGATTTTTTTAGGCTACTCACGAAATTCCAAAACCTAGGTAGGAAGTTACACCCTTCAGAATATTTATTTGAACTCAAACTCTTCGCCTAAAAACTCTTGTAGATTTCTAATTTCTTGCTAGAAATTTCTTGCCTCTAAATCCAATTTCTAACTTGCTAGATGTGTTCTGTTTGAAATTACCTATATTTTTATTGATTTTGGGCCAAGTTCTAACTCTCGATTGAAAATATATGGCCTTGTAAATAATGGCCTCTCTTTTACCCAATTCTTTAGTTGTTGTAATATGAAATACCGAAATTAACCTTTGGTTTAAGCTTAAATATTGACATGTCATTGGAATGCTGAAACGTACCCCTGTAAGTACACCTCTGGAACATTAAGTTTTGAAATCACTTCCCTTGTTATTGTATCAATTATAAGTTTTCTACTCCCCTTTCATGTTGTCACTACACCCATTTCATTATTACTAGGCAATAACTAGAGCCCTTGGAATCTGGCCAACATGCACTTACCAATTCCACATCTATCACATGGGCCATTGCCACGTAGCAGGGTGGGGGGGGGTGTTTAGTGTTGATACTCACAAGAAGGGGTCCACTCCCTCCTATTTTTTCCAACTCCATGATTGTCGGCAACCCCACACATAAAATTAATATACACACACACACACACATACACACACACACACACACACATATATATATACATATATATATACATATATATATACATATATATATACATATATATATATTTATTAATATGTATATTATGTATATATATGTATATATATGTATATATATTTATTACATATATATATAATTACATATATATTATATATATCTAATATAATATATATATATATATATATATAATATTTATATATATATATATATTATAATTATAGATATATATATATAGATATTATTTTTTTAATTGCAACGGGGCCAAGATACATTGTAGCATGGGCTCCTCCATCAATGGTGGTGATGGTCCCATGGAAATCAATAACCTAGATTCAATCTATGGATCACCCCACTTAAACATCTGCTTGCATTCCCCTCTCTTGTGTCCCTATGGCGAGTGGATAATGCACACCCTAGGAGCTTTGCGCACTCCTAAGAATTATTAAATAAATAAAACAATATACACAACCACACACACACCCTTCTCTGCTCTTCTTTCTCTCTCTCTTCTCTAATAATAATATTTATATAATATATATAATGTATATATATATATATAAATTATAAAATAATAATATAATAATATATATATATATATATATCCTTTTGATGAAGAATCCTCGAAAGAGGAAATAATCCAACAAGGAGGATTCAATAGTGGGGCCTAATTGAATCAATGACTATCCAATGAAAAAATAACTCATTGGTGGAGGTAACTCATGGGGCCCTCCCATATCAATGACTAGGACTTAGTCAATCAAGCAACCTAAATGTCTTTAGAATCTAGGATTGCATGACCATTAAGTTGGAGTTGCACTGAATGATATTGGAAGAATCCAACGCATCTTGATCGATAGTCACAACTAGCCATCGGATCCCAAGATGTTCAACATTTAATGGCCTCTCCACAGTGTTAAAAATCAGAAAGGAAGAAATATTTTCTTATATTGACAATTACTTGTGATTTCTTGGTATTCTTATTATCTTCTTTTATGTATTCTTTTATCTTCTTATCATCATGGAACTACCAAAACATAAATGCATGAAGATCAAAACAACAAGGACATAGGATGTAGGCTCACATATAGGGAAAAACCTCTCTTTTAGGGGAAAATCAAACAATTATCTTCTGTTTCTTTAGAACCAAATCAAATGATGCAACCAAGACCCTTTGACTAACAATAATACCTCGTCCAATCCTTTCATGCTGACAAAAGTCTGCTTCTAGTCAGCAAAATTCAACCATCTTCTATCTTGCTACAATCATAGATTTCAGCCCTACTACATTAGAATTTTAGCCTCTATTGTTGACCCGCAACTTTCATCCCATCTTGCAACTCAGAATATCACACATATAGTAAAACTAAGTAAAAAATGATCTTCTTTCCTTCGCTAGGGTTCCTCCCTCCTTTGCTAGGGTTTATCTTCCTTCTTCAAGCCTTTTTATTCTCCTTTTCTTTCCTTCACACTTCCTGGGATTTCAAATCAAACTTATTTGATTATATACCATAATAGGTTGAATTCATAGCTTATATATAGTGGTTCTATGAGGTCAAGTTCCCTTAATAAGACCAAATTGACAATTTTTGAGGCCGACCTGGTGGAGGAGGCATAAATTATATTTTTGACACAAAAATAAATTCCTTACTTGATACAATAAGCCCAAGAAGGGTCTAACACAAGATGACAAGGACAATAACTCATGACACAAACCATAGAAGCACATAATGGGTGATTTAACCTAAAAATGTAATTAATTGATTATGAAATCTATGCTTATAAATTAATAATTTTCTTTTTCTTTCTTTGGACAAATACATAAGAATTACATCATGTCATGAGATAAACAACAATCATGAAGATTGATGCTAGTTACTTTTCTCAACAATCAGGTATTCATAATTGTTCAACAGGTACAAGGTTGACCTCAATTCGAAATGTTCCAATCAGAGTACAAGAACATACATAATGTTAGGTACCATCATGGACAAAAACTACCAAGGTATCAATCCAACAGGGATTGAGGTATCATCAAGGCAAATTTCTACTATAAGTACCATCAAGCTATAGCTTTGGTATCAATTCGACAAGATATAGATACCATCTAGGCATCCATGCCAAGAAACCAACCCTCATAGGGATCTAGGTATCATCAAGATGAATATATCAACACTAAAACAAAGCTCCATATCATCAAGAACAATATACACTTCCACACTAGGATCTAGACATAATTAAGGCCAAACTATAACTAAGATCCCAATAAAAGCTAGACCAATATTTCCTCCCAAGTACAATCATATGGGCACGCAGCCTAAGGTAGTCATCTCTCCCTCTCAATCGAATCAATCTATGTGTGCTTATCAAATATTGAAACTTCTCATTGAGATATCAACACATCAACTACTTGTTCATCTATTAGAACATATTGTAGCTTCACAACCCCAACTAGTATCAAACTTCCAATATACTGGTTTTACTATAAATATGTTAGCATAAAATATGGGGTCCTCAACCATTCTAATTTTTCTTAGGTTATCATAGTATCCAATCAAAATCTCATTGGAAGCTTCCTTTTCTCACTTCTCAAGCAACACCAAACTCCGCCTCAACACTTAAAACAATCAAATATTTGTTCACTACACATTAAACAAAAATAACAATTAGTAGTGTTTTAGCTATTCTTCGATCTTAGCCTTTCCTCATGGCCTATATTGTACATCATCTCCTTCTTCTCAACTATGGAGGATATATTTTCCTTCATCCAACTCCCTCTTAACTTGGGATATAAGTCCATCATCAAAAAATTTATTCTTCCAAGTACACAAGCCATTTTCTCTCATAACATGAGAGAACTCTAACTTTCGAAAATCTCAATCCTTTTATGTTCATATGGAAATAAGTTCATCTTTCAAACATTAATGTAAGTTTCAATGTTATCAGGGTTCTTATAGTTCCTATTTTCATCATCCTCAACATCATCATAAATTCATCAACAAGTATGAGGTAGGGATACATCTTTACAACGTCTTGAAAACTATGTACCTGGAAATATATTAGAAACTACAGACAAGTACAAATATTTATGTACAATATCATAAAATTAACTTTACCAAACGAGGATTATCATGTTATCACAAGAAGACAATTTATGGTTATCAAAACTTTGAAAATAAATCTTAGATATCCAACACGTAAATGATCTTAGGGTTTCAATCATAGCAGAAAAATGTGCATCTAGGGTTACACTTTCATGCCCTAGAATTTTACATCAATATTTTCTATGGTTTTGTCATAAACCCTAGATACAATTATTAAACCCTAAAAAAATAGGGTTTTATTGTATGCCCTGGATACTATCAACAAACCCTAAAAAATCAAAAGGCTAGGGTTTTATCAAAGTGAATAAATAACACAATATAGTTATTACAAGGGTTTTTTTAATATAGAGATCAAATATCCTAACAATATAAGAATCTTTCTCATTCTATAGCAAAATCCTAGACATGAGAGAGTTAGTATGTTTTAAATAAAAAATGTCCGTACCTTGTTTTATGATAAGGACTTGCTACAAATCTTATGATCTTAAACACATCTAGAGTTTCTATCTTTACAAACCTTGAAGGACTTTCTTTGCAACAAATCTTTTTACAAAACTCAAGTCTTCCTTTTGGAGGCTCCCTTTGAATGTGGCCACAATCCTTTCTTTAGAATATTCATGTACACCTTTCAAAGAAAGCACAAGAAAAGGATTATACTCAAGTAGAAAAAATAAGGCTATATATATATATATAGGGAATCAACAAAATAAATGAAAGAAATAAGGAATACGTATCTATTTGAGAAAAATAGAGGCTCCCTCTTGATTATGCATTTATCTAGATATTGTGAGGGATTCCCTCAACTTATCAAAACAATTCAAGAACCTTTTATAAAAAAGTATTAGATTTACAAACCCTAAGAATCAAAAGAAATATTAATCCTAGAATAAATTACAAGAGAAAATTCTACAAAACCTAAAATAAATTATTTATGTTATAAATAAAGAGTAGACAAGGGGTAACATCCCTTAAGACTTAATAGAATAAGTCTTTGACTTCAAAATCCTCATTTTTGGTCTTATTCTGAGGATTATCATCAATGGAAATTGTAGCCTAGTCTCTTTCTCTCTTGTTATATTTAGGATTATCAGGACATTGATTCTTATTATGTCCCATCTTCTAACAATGATAACATTCTATTTTAGAAAGGTTAGTATTCCCATATGTTTTCTTTTATACTTTAAATTTCTTATTTCCTCCTTTCTTCTATAAATGGGAAGAATAGGCATTTGAGGTATTTTCTTCATCTTCTTACTTACCTTTTATCATGGAAATATGAGCTTATTATTGAGTGTAGGAAAACCATATTTCTTCAAAGGAGGGAGAATTTTTCTAACTATTAATTCCAGCTGCAAAGGAATTCCAACATATTGCTAGTCCTAGAAGGGAAACAATCATAAGTTCCTTATCTGGTATTATTCCATCAACTACTTGTAGTTCATCTCTTCTGCTACAATTTCCTCTTGCTATGTATTATTCCATCAACTACTTGTGGTTCATCTCTTCTTCTAGTCAACAAAATTCAACCCTCTTCAATCCATCTACAATCATAGATTTCAGCCTTGCTCCATCATAATTTCATCCTATACTGAAGACTCGTAACTTTCAGCCCCTCCTGTAGCTCATAATTTCACACTGTGATCTAAACAAAATAGGAAAATTATCTTCTTTCCTTCGTTAGTGTTCCTCCTTCCTTTACTAGGGTTTGTCTTCCTTATTAAAGCATTTTTCTTCTCCTTTGCTTGCTTTCACACTTCCTTAGATTGTAGATTGAGCTTCTTTGCTTGGATTCCATAATAGGTAGAAGTCATAGTTCATATATAGTGATTTTGAGGTGGATCTCCCTTCATAAGATGGACTTAATAGTTCTTGAGGCTGAATTAGTAGAGGAGGCATAAATTAAATTTTTGACACAAGAATAACTTTATTCTTTGATATAATAAGCATAAGAAGGATATAATACAAGATGCAAGGACAATGAAGAATGATAGAAACCATAGAAGCACATAATGGGTGATTTTACCTAGAAATATAATAAATTGAGCATGAAAACAATGCTTACAAAATAGTAATTTTATTTTTCTTTCTTTTGACAAATACATAAGACTTACATCATGTCATGAGATGGCCCGCGTGGCATTGAGTTGGTTGGGTTGTTGGTTCGCCAACTAATTTATATTTTATATTTTTATTTTTTTCCATAATAGACATATTGGACAAAAATTTTCCGCCGAGTTTTTAGGGCTATCAAAAAAATTAACGAGGCAAAAAATTTTCATGTTTTGGCAGCCAAAACTTATGCACCAATAAATGCCAAATTGTTGCCTCGTTAGTGGCTACCATTGGGCTTAGTTTGACCAAAACTTTAACCGGCCATAACTTACACATACAGACTCAGATTGAGGTGTTGTTCACATCATTCAAAAGCTTGCGATGGCATATTTGATATGACCCTAGCTCCACTTTAATCTGATGACTTTGAGTTTTTAGCTTTTCCAAGCCACTTCTAAATCTTGAACATTTCTGGAGCCACCTGGATCATGCTTTGTCGAAACCGACTGTTGCAGAGAATATCTAAACCTATGTCATGATGAATTTGTAGAAGAATAAGAAAAAAATGACATTGACAATAGAAAAAAAAAAATCTCCAAGCAAAGCTCTATCTACATCGAACTTTGGAGTTGTGTTATGTGACTGCTTCACAAAAGAAATATTCTCTGAGTCTCTGCTAGCTTAAGAACTCGAGGAAGGAAACACATTATAACACTTTTCAAAAGTAACTACATTGGAAACAAAATATTTTGCAACCGCATGGGATCTGTTTTACTCATACCAATATCAGGGTTATTCCTCAAAATTCTATGGGTGTGTACAATGTTGTTCTTTGATCATAGAGAATTGACACGATGATAAGCCTTTTTAGTTGAATTTATATTCTTTCTTTCTTTATAAGAAGGCGAAATAATCTTGGGTAGTTAAGATGGTAGTTCCCATGGTTCTACACAATAGCCCCCTACGAAGCAAAATAAACCAACCCCTATTCTAGGTAAGACGCTAATTGTTTCTCCAAACAAAATCCCTTAATCTAGTAAAATAAAGGAAAAACAATCTAAAGCCGACAAAGGAATGAATAGAAAAAAATGGCATCCCTCTATACCTAATGGCATAAGTGGAAAATGCTAAAATATGAATCATCAAATCTCTAAATCTTCTTTCAATATTCTATAAATGTAAAAAATTTCACCCAAAATTCCATAAACGGGTGGCTCTGGCAATCTATGTTATTACTCCACCAGGAAAGATAACAAAAAATACAACAAGAAAAAATTCAAAGATCCTTCAAGTAAATTCCTGTAAAAAGATCTAATGTTTTGGAAAATCAACATACATTTCAATCCTCCATAATTTGTCATTGAGAAAAGAGGGAAACCTCCCTTTGCAAGAATAATTGCCTTTTTTGACATTTGAAGTTGGCATCACTATGGCATATTCTACGTACTTGAATTCCTTATACAATTTTGCACCCACTCAAATGATATTATTTCCAATGCAATTTTATAAACTATAATGTTATCCACCCTCAATTCAAGAATTTGCAGAAAGTGTCATTCAAATTCAAGATCACGGATTCATAGATTGTATTATTGTGGGAACATGTAATTGATCCCATGGTTTCATTGAGAAACATCCATTTGTTGTCTAAGAATGCATTCTAATGGAAGAATGGAATCAATCATTCTACTATAATCATGTTTGATTAGGAAACGTTTTGTTAATATAAAGTTTTATTTATACCATATATGCCGATAATGAAATACCTTGTACCCTAGATGTTATGGTTGTTTATTAGATGGATAATGATGATGCTTTGCATTTCGTATTCAAATGAGTAATTTTGCATTTATTTTTTTGATTTTATAATATTTTAAGAATAAGAAATACTGAGGACACCAATATTCTTTTGATTTGTCCCCAATATTCCTCTAAACTTAAAAACTCAATTGATTCTTTATAAAAGAAAACAATCATTTTACCTTGAACTCATACATGTGCAATCCAAATTAGAAAATTCTAATATAGTGAAAGTTAAAACAAACAACTCCATTAGCTATGCATTGGTAAAATGATTCATTGTTTAGTTACTCTAATGCTTAGACAACTAAAGAACTACCCAAAAAATACAAAACAAATGGTACTAGGAAAATATTTAAGAAATCTCATAACCAAGTCTTTTACTTTGGAATATTATAAAATGAACTATTTAACATCTTAGAATGTGTTCCATACCTATTCCCTCTCAATAAAGGTGATTTTAAAATTTATTACTTGAGCTAAAATATTAGGCATTAGAGATATGCAACTAAGTTACAATCATCTTGTAAAATTTTGCACTTTCTAATACGATAGAAAGTACATCTAATATATGTTCATCTAATTGCGATGTCATTAAGTAATGAGTAAATATAAAAATACACATTTGTATTTTGCACTATGTAGGAAACATTTTTGAAGGATAGGACTCAATAATTAAGAATATGACGAGTTCAAAGTGTTAACTTGTATAGGAAAAGGAGAAATCGATTTCTTGACCCTCATAAATGAAGTTGAATGCTAACAATGCCAAAAGCTTACATGAAATGTTGACTGTGTTAGCACTGATCACTGCTTATGGTCAGAAGTTCACATAAGAAACCTTGCTTCAACATATTCAAACCTCCTAAGACATTGAGCATATGCACGTAAGAAACAAATACCAAAAAACGGAACACAAAGAGAAATGAAAAAAGAAAAAAAAGAAAAAAGAAAAAAATAGGACCACAGGGAGAAAAAATGACATGAAATAAAAGGATGTATAAAGAACATACAAGTGAAAGATATGGAAGGAAAAAGAAAGAAAATATTGATAGTGATAAATTATATGTTGGAAGAACAAAATGGAAAGGGGAAAATAGAATTAATTTGCAAAAAGGAACAAAGAAACAAATGAGAAGAAGATCTAAGCTAAACCAATTCCGCTAAGAAAACAAAAAATGTTGGGAGATAAAAAACACATCCACTGCACTGCTTGATGGTAGCAATCATCAACTTATAAAAACAAGTTCAAACTTTTGGACTTGCATCATTCACAAAATGCACCGCATGTAGCTTTGTCACCTTAAAGGAGGCATGCTGCAAAAATAAACATAGGTTTCAATGATCTTGACCTACTCTAGTTTACATGGGCTCCGATTCTTGATGATTCAAAACCTGCAAGGAATAATGATGGACACATTCTACCAATACTATTTCTAAAGTGCCCTCAAATAGTTTAGTTTACTTTGTAGTTCTCTTCAGAATATATTTAGATATTGAATCTTAAACAAAGTAAGTAATATTTGCTTCTCAAAAGAAGGTAGAGCAAATCCATCTTCCATATAGACATCATTCGAGACTACAAGTTGTATTTGTACATTTTTCCTTGATGATTCAAAACCTGAAAGTTATAATGATAGGAAAGTTCTACAAAGGGTGTTTCTAAAATGAACTCAAATAATTTGGCTTACTCTGCTATTCTCTTCAAAATCTATTTACAAATTGAATATCAAACAAAAAAAATATTTTTTTTTCTCAAAGAAAATTTAAACCAACCATCTTCCATAAAAGATATCATTCGAGACTATGAGGGTTATTTGTATGATTTTTAGTGTGAAGGGGAGAAAACAAGGTCTATATAACTATTAGAATGATTTCCCATGGTCCCAATATGAGAAAATAGAACTCTTAAAGTTACAAAGAATTCTTAGTTTCATAGTTTTACAGGTCAAGTTTTGGAAATTAAAGTTTGTAGCTTCAAACATTGCCAAAACCCCTTCGCCACCAAAAGGGTATTTGACTACAGGATCCACCATTTCCCTTATGAAACCTTGTGTAATAGGACCCTGAGTGAAATAAAGAAAACATCAACTTCATGTTATTTTGAAAGGAGGAAGATAACTTTTTATTATTTAGATGAGACCAAAATGAAGCAGTATTAAGTCAAACATCCCAATTTTTACAATCAATAATGACAACTGTAATTTCCAATGCACTTCCAATGCATAAAATGGGTTGGCAACACCATTAACATGTGCAATGAAAATAAGGTGCTTGCTAAAAGGGAAAATAAGGCTACACATTTTCATTTTTAATTTTTAGATTAAAAAATAAACAAAAGTGATACAGTTAGCACCTTGTCCTCTTCTCCCACCTTGTCCTCTTCTCCTATAGATAGGTTCCATAGTCCCCTGTAGCCTCCTAAATAAACCATCTGTTAGGTAACTTGGCAAGGGCTACCAAATTGCTAATGCCCCCTTCCATAACAACTTCTTTGGCAACATTTGCATTCATTGATCAATTTGGCATGGCTTGCATAAGAACAAATAAAATTCACTTGTAAAGAGCCTAATAGAGCCTTTTAACATGTAGCTAGGGAAATGCTAAAGAAAATTGACTTCCAACTTCTCGCAACTAAGAAGTGCACTTAGTAGCCATGATTGGTTTCAAATAATCATCCATGGACAAGTAAATTGAGAGATAGGTTGACCTATAGATTAGGAAAGTTGGTTTCATGAAATCACTCATCGACAAGTAAAATTGAGAATGTGATGCAAAGTACCTTTGTTACTTCAAAATGTACCCCCTATCGACACGACTTTTGCGAGATCCAATATAGACCCAATATTATCGTTATGTATTACAACTTTTTCCCTAGTTGGATCAATGGTTATTGTCTCATCATCAATCACCATAAACATCAAAAGTGCAGTGGTCACTCTTTCCTAGACATCCTCCTGTGAGCTTCCCAAAAGGTTCGGCAAAATTGGAGTGCTCTGTTTAAGCCAGATGCTATCTAAGTTAGGCGTACTACAATCCACAATGCATAACAATGCATGAGAAAGAACCCATTCCAACCACTCTAGGATAATGTAGCTATTTGTTTCACGATGTTAGTGAAGCAACTGAGAAACACCTTGTGCTTGGTATTATAGGCAATAAAGGCATCGACATCAAGACTACCACAGTTCAATGCAAACACAACCTTTCAGCGCTCTGAAAATAGGAACCTAAAAGTGGCATCTAGGGTTATATCCATGCATGATACATCCAAGGGGACTGATTTCGACAGATTAACCCAGAGTTGCGAAGCTTCCTTTCACTTGATGTTCCGAGAACCTATCACGAACAAAAGCCTAAGAGATGTCTAGTGCCATCTCATCGACATTCATGCAATTGGAGAAGCCAATCTATGATAGATTACAATAATGCTAGACAAGTGCCTTGATTGTAACCTCGTTCACATCCCTTAGCCCTAACAATTAGCGCCAATTAACCCTTGGGAAACATAGGGACATAATTCTTATCACATGGCTTGTGATTTTATTGCAAAAAATTGGGCTCTAGCTGCAACCTTGCAAACCACATGGAAAGCGATGGTAGAGTCTAAATTGTCAGACATGAGAGAGAGCTTAATAACCTATATGTCCTGCAAATAGATGATTGCTTCCACTTCATTAACGGGCCTTTTGCTAACAACCTCTATGATATTTCCAGCGTCTTTCTCCTAACCCTCTGATTTATTGTGTCTTGTTTCCATTTCCTGCTTTTATAAATTATCTTTCATTGCTCTACTCTTTAACCCCTGAACTCAGTTGTCTCTTTCTTGCTAATTTCATTATCCTAATATTTAACCAATCACTTGGCCCCAATTTTCTTAGTTTTTATTTTAGACAAATAAAATAAACCTTTAAGAAGAAAGACAAATGAAATGTAAGATCAAATATTTAAGACAAATGAAATGTAAGACAAAATATTTAAGACAACTGAAATGTTTAAGACAAAATGTTACTTTTTGTCTTAAAAAATGTCTTCAACTACTTTATTTTGTAGTAGTAATTTAAAGTTAACTATTGTAAAAACTAGTACAACCACATTAAAAATATTAATGTGGTTGATATAGCGAAATGCTTCATAAATATAACAAAAAAATTATTACAACACAAAGAATGCCTTACCAATACACACATTAACTAGTTAACCATGTATAAAAAGGTTATGGGTCAAATTTAACTTGAGAAGAAAAAAAATTACACATCTTGTTGTAAAATGCACCATTTCGTTAAATAAAATTTGCTTATATATAATGAGTTTTATAAATAATAATGAGGAAATTATCTTGGAGGAACTTATTAGAATTGGAATAATCTCTTTTTTAAATAATAATTAGGAACTTATTATGGAGGAACTTATTAGAATTGGAATAATCTCAAGTCCTTAGAATATTGGTGGGCGGTGACCCTTTGGCACGAATCTAGTCAATTACGCAATTTTGGGATGCAGTCACCTGTTGACCCCAGAAATTACGCAGTCCCTTAAATTTACAATTTTGAGAAGTAGTCACCTATTGACCCCAGAAATTACATAGTCCCTCGCAGTGTATTTGAATTCACTATTATCTCTTTCATGTTTGTTGGTTCACACAGTTGCACTATTCACGAACCATGCCTTCACCAACATGGGTTGACCAATGCACTGATCGTTGAATTGGAAGTATCACTTTATGAGAGAAGACCCATGCACCATTAGCTTCAGAGTGGGAGTAGTGTTTGCTTTTGGTTTGTTTACTTGCATGCATGTTTGCTTCTTACTTTGCATGTTTGTTTGATTTCCTACTTGTTTGCTTACTCACTTTGCTTACGCATTTGCTTCTACTTATGTTTTTTTTTGTCGTTTGTTTGCTTGTTTAATTTCATAGGTTAGTTTCACATGAAATCGTGTGCAACTCTTGAAACAAGTTGGGTAAAGTAAAAGAGGACTTGTGCAGTTATCAACACTTGGTCATCTATCATCCTACCTCTGTATGAAAAATTTGTGTCTTCAGTCCATGATACATCAATGGAAAATACGTGTTGTTCAATGTGAACCTTGGTTAAAACATAACACTTGTACACTAACTAGTATCACCTACTCGAATCGGTTGTTTTGGGTTAATCCTTGTCAACTCAGTCAAGTAGAGTAAGGTGATGGGAAAAACCTTAACAAGCATGTCACAGGTATATACAAACTACTTCATTGAAGGAACAACCTCTTCTACTCTCTGTAAGTCAGGATCCCTCTTCAACCTCTAAAAGAATAAGTGATATGCACAGTTACGAAAAATGAAAATGAAAATATGAAAATATGAAAAATTTTCAAAAATGAAAATGAATAAGGTAGAGAAAGGCTTCCTGCGCAGAGAGGTGATTCAAGTAACTCTGCTAGGGTACTGACCAGGCTCACGGTAGTTGAGCGATGCTTGTGTTCCTATGTGACTCCGCCTAGGTATAGTCTAGGCCTACTGGCAGCAGAGCAACACCAGAGATGAAACTAAAAATATGACAAACATATGGCTTGTGCACCAATATATCCCTCATCCCTAAGTGAAACAATTATGTTGGTTGGCTTGGAATGTGTGTCGACCGACCAAGAGCTTGGTAGATGCTATACCTTACAATCAAGCATGTGTGGAAACTAAGAGGAACAAAGAACTGAAAAATACTTCCAAAGGTGTTAGACTTGCTTTTCATAACAAGGTCCATTCAGAGAGCCAAGGTTCTACCAGTGGGTCGCCAAGTGTTGTAGCGGCTACAACCACCCTCTAAAAGTTTTCCTTACCTTCGTTTTGGACCCTCCCTATCAACCATCCTTAGTAGCATGTCTTGCACTATCAAGTACATAGTCTTCATTTATTTTTCAGTGGCTTACTAGCTTGTGCATGTCAGGTTGCTTCACACCCTTCACAGGTTATCATTCCAGACTTAAGCTAATTGTTGGCTGAGTAGCTCCCTTAGAAAATTGTACAATTTTGGAGGGGAAGCAGCCTTCCCTTGAGAAATTGTGCAAATTTGTTGGGCAGCCTGCTGGGCTCCAAAATTGTGTAGAACAGTAAGACAATATTCCTTGAGAAAATTGTACAATCTGGACCAGCACTACAGCTCAACCTAGCAATTGCGCAATTCCGGGTAGCAGTCACTTACTGATTCCAGAAATTAAGCAATCCCTCTAGGATAGCTAGCCCAACTTAGCCCATAAATTACACAATTCTAGGAAGCAGTCACCTGTTGACCCTAGAAATTACGCAGTCCCTCAAATTTACAATAAAATGTGATTATTTTTTTTTCTCAAGATAAAGTTGACCCATACACTTTTTATACATGGTTAATAAAGTAAATGTGTACATTGGTAATGCATTCTTGGTGTCCCAATAGGTTTTTTTGTTATATTTATAAATCTTTTGATTATATCAACTACATTAATATTTCTTCCTTGAATTGCTGCTTCAACATCTACATCTCGTTTTATGTTTATCTCTCCACTTTCCCGTGATGCTATTTTCACATTGTTACCTCATAGTCTCAATCTCCAAAGTTTTTTCATCAAAAGTGGATCTGCTTGAACTTGCAACTTTTCTCAGCCTCGATGTTGTCAACAACATTCATGTTGCATTAGTTGCACACAGGTCTCCTCACTTATGCTGCTGCTCATGGTGTTGCTCATTGTGATGCCACTATCATTTCATCTTGATATCCTTGTCCATGAACAACTTGTTGTCTTCATAGATAGGCAAGTTCATAGACACTTGATCGACTTCACCTCTAGTTGCGCTCTCAACGGTGTCTTTGACTCCTCTCCCCTGGAAGCCATTATACCTATGATGTTGAGAGGCAGATGAACATATGTGATATGTGAAGACATAGAAACACTCGTGGAACGCAATCTTTCAGTTGAAAACGAAAAAAAACTGGATGACTGAGATGCAACATAACTGTGTGAGTGTTTATGAAGATTGCACAATTTTCACCGAGAGGCTAGGAGATCTACTGCCAAAACTGTGCAAGGCGTAGTGTGGACTATTGGGAGGCTAGCCTACTACTAGAACTATGCAATGCATAGTCCAACGTGACCCACTAAGGACTGAATCTACCCAATGCGCAATTTCAGTGAGCAGTGACATGCAAACAGGCAAAACTGCATTGCGTAGTTTCTGGGGCCAGTAAGGCACTGCCTCCTAGAATTTCACAATGCAAGCCTCAAGGTCAGTATTGGGCCAGACTTGTGAAATTTCTGGAGGGAAGGTAGAGCCTTCACTTCCAGAAATGTGCAATGCTAGCCGGGCAAGGCGAGGTCCTAGCCAAGGCAGCCTAGACCCTCTGACAGGCGATCGAAAACATGAGAAGTCTGAATGCATGGTGAAATTGAATGTAAGTAAGAGTGAATGATCATGCATGTAAATAGTAAGTGCAACATTCAGAAAACAGGAAAACATGCATGTGTGTGAAGCGAGTTGTCGCAACAACGACCATCGGTGCAAAAACAGTGTCATGCATGCGACGGTAGTGAGATGTAAATGAAAATTGAAACAATGCTTCTACAAGCTAACATACATAAAAAATACAGCAAGCACTCATTGAAATCAAGCAGAAAACACTCCCATGAAGCGAAATAGAAAAGGCGACAGAAACATAGCATAAGGCATGAGAAGCAGAATTCCCCTAAAAGAGCTAAGTTGAAAGTGCCGAGGACTCCTAGATATGATGCAGGATGTTAGAGCTGCAGGATTGATGTGAGGAATGAGCTATGGAGTGTTTGGTTCATAAGTTTTAATAAGATCAAGGTTATGATGCGCATGCCACAAATCTAAGAAAAGGTGGCACTTAGCGAGAGGTTTCTAAAATGATTTTTGCATGTAACTTTTGGTTGCTAAAAATAAATCCCTAGATCTAGGGATTCCTTTTGCATGCTTCCTTTTGCTATTTTGGGAAGAGCATCCCATGCATGGAAATTAGTTTTGCTTAGTCCCGGAGGGAACTGGTTAACCTGAGGGCACATGCATCAGTCTGCGAGCCTGGGAGAGGGATTTGTGCAGTTTCTAGGCTGAGTGGGGTTGGTTGTCCTAGAGGGATTGCACAATTTCTGGGGTCAGCAGGTGGTTGCTTCCGAAAATTACACAAATTTTGGGCTGAGTTGGGTTGGCTGTCTTAAAAGGATTGTGCAATTTCTGGAGCCGGCAGGTGACTACTACCCAAAATTGCGCAATTTCTGGGTTGAGTTGCAGTGCTAGGCCAGATTGCACAATTTTCTCAAGGAAGTTTGTCTGACTTTTTTGCACAATTTTGGAGCCTAGTAGGTTTCGCAACAAATTTGCACAATTTATGGAGGAAAGGTTGGTTCCCCTCTAGAATTGTGCAATTTTTTGAGGGATCTTCTCAACGAGCAATTATCTTAAGTCCAAAATGGCAGCCTGTGAAGGGAGTGAAGCAACTTGACATGCACAAGCTAGCAAGCCACTGAAAAACAAAAGAATCCTATGTGCTTCACAGTGCATGACATGCTGCTAAGGATGGTTGGTAGGGAAGCTAAAAAACAAAGCTAAGGAAAAATTTTGTAGGGTCGTTGTAGCCGCTACAACACTCTAATAAGTTAAAGTCTTGTGATACTCTACTTTGAGTTGCTTGTCTACTAAGAAAGTTTCTTCGCATTGGACTAAGGTTTTTTTTATTTAAATATATGATATATATAAAGTTTATAGTGTTGAAAATGGTAGTGAAGAGGCATATGGGGGATTAGAAAAATACAATACTACACAAAATGGATATTCATTTTCATCACATTACTATAAAAAAATTCAAACTCTATCTATTTCTCAACTCTTATTGAAGTGGAATATCATCTCTATAATCCTAGTTTCTCCTTTTTCCTTCAATATATCAAGATGTTTGGAGACTAGCCCACATCTAAGATGAAAATGGATTTGATTAAATTACCCATAACCTCATATAGATGGTTTCCAGGTCCTAGACTTTATATTAACATGAATATCTACCGCCTAATGATTCATCAATTAAGGAACTAAACAAAAGTTGGGTTCTGCAAATACAAAATACATTTACTACATGGAAATTGAGAAAAATGATATATTGGGACCATATAAATATCTTAGTTTTACATCATATAATGATAATGAGTTTGGTTTAGAAAGGTTTCCCTTATAGAAAACTTACCACCAAATATATATTGAAGCAACTTGGCTGATATTCTTCTTCGATTATTTGACAATATAGATTGCAGCGGAAAAAGGATGTTGTAGAAGTGTCAAAGACCTCATTTGTCTAGATTTTAATGCTTGTAATCCATCACAACAATATATTATTCTCCCCTGTAGCAATACAAAATACTTGAGGTACAATGCAAGAGTCTTTGATGGTGACTTGATTGACTCATGGGAATATTTTTGTAGATAAAGGTAATCCAACCAATATCAATTTTACGAAATATTTATCAGCTTTTTTTAGCCTGATAAACCAATAAGCCATTGTTAATATAAGAATTTCAATTAGAAATCAAATGGAGATATTGATTGAAGTTATGAGTGTAAAGAAGAAATTTTTGAACATGGGGAAACATACACTTTAATTTGCATGTGTCAAGGAAATCACATTCTATGCTAGTGAAAACCAAGTAAACTTATGAGATTCTACCCAAAATAAGTTGAAGGAATTGTAATATGAGTTTTCTCTCAAGCTCAGATCTTCCATGAAACAAGCAGGAGTATATGGATATGAGTTCTCCTTAACCGGGAATCTTAGAATGATTTACCAATTGCAGATTGCATCGAGTGAAACTCTATTTTCATACATCCATGGTCTTATAAAAAAATTTAGTGATTTGGAGGATGAGGTGATTCATCTTTAATTTATATTTTAGTGATTTGGACGATGAGCTGATTCCTCTTTCAAGTGAGCACACATCACTTTTGGAAATTTATCTCTTAAGTATGTCTCCATTCCTCTAAATTAGAACAAAAATCGAGAAATGAACTCAACTTTCATGTAGGAGTCATATGAAACCTTACTTGTTGGGCTTAATAAGATACATTGGATATCAATTTTCCATTTTTCATTTTTTTTCACAATGCATGTCATAGAATAGGCCAATAATTGCTACTGAGGTGGGAAAGTATTTGTTAACATTTAATATTGTTTAGGGTACTTAACACTTCGGAACCAAATTGTATAGACTTTCAAGCAAATGTATTTTTTGTTGTAATGATATGCCATGTAGAATAATCATAACATTCATTTTATTTTTGTTTGTGAAGAAACCTGTGAACAGTTATAGAAACCAATGTTTCAGACTAGCTTAGTGAGTTCATCATCAAGGCAATGAGATTTGTATTTTTGAGAAGAGAGAGCATGAAATTATGGAGCTATTAATAGTTAATTGAAAAAATATTCAATGGTTTCTTTTATTGTCGGCTTACAAATGACAGAATAATTAATAATTATTTCTTTATTAATTTATATGTATATTAATTAATTAATTAATTATTATTATTAGTCTTATTATCATTAATTTATTTTATTTTTTATTTTTTATAAGAGATTGATTATGTATATTATTTAAATTTATTTATTTATTAATTAATTTTTTTTTTTATAATAAATTAGTTAATATAATTAATGTATTTGTCTTAAGAAATATTAATAAGATTAATGTTTTAAGGATTACTCTAATATTAGTAGAAAATTATATATCTTAATGTATAAACATTAAATATCTATTAATATATTAGTAAATGTATAAACACAGATCAAAATGTTGCTGAGGAAATAAGACAGGACGTTGCTAGAATTCTCAGAAATGCCAGACCTCCTCCTAGCAACATCCCCAAAGAAGAATCCAAAGCCTTAAAAAACATCAAGAAAAACAAAGACATCATAATTTTAAAAGTAGACAAAGGAAATGCCATTGTTATTATGGATAGGACAGATTATGATAATAAAATGGAACTATTAAGAACAAGTTAATACCCAATAACGCCATGATCCCTAGAATATATGGTGTGCCTAAAATCCACAAATCCGAAATTCCATTGAGACCCATTGTGAACACTATAGGTTCACCTACTTACTGGTTAGCAAAGTACCTTGCTAACAAACTTAGACCTTTATCCGGGAACACTTCCTCTTACATCAAAGACTCCGCTTCTTTCATAGAATGGATAAAAAACCTAGAGATTAATGACAATGACCTCGTGGTTAGCTTTGACATTGTGTCCCTCTACACTATTATTCCTGTAGATGAAGCCATAGAGGTATTGAAGAAAATCACAGACCATGAAACTATGGAACTAGTAGGCATTTGCCTTAAATCTTCATGCTTTAGTTTCAAAGGAAAAATCTATGATCAAACTCATGGAGTTGCCAAGGGATCTCCTTTATCACCATTGATTGCCAACTTATACATGGAACACTTTGAACAAATGGTCCTTACATCTTTTCCCTCTACCCATGATGAATGGAAAAGATCTGTAGATGACATTTTCGCTAAATGGAGCCATGGTTTAGATAAACTCAATGAATTTTTATCACACATAAACCTACACTCTGAACACATAAAATTCACTATTGAAATTGAAAAAGACAACCAATTCCCCTTCCTAGATGTCCTCCTTACCAAGAAAAATGGCAAACTAAGCCACTAGGTCTTCAGGAAACAAACTCACACTAACAAATATCTTCATTCAAATTCCCACCACCATTCGAAAAAGAAAGTCGGTGTCATCAAAACCCTAGCTACCAGAGCTTCTAGAATCCCTAATCCTAAACATTTAGAAGAATAACTCAACCACCTCTACAAGTTATTTATAAACAATGGCTATTAGAAAAACATTATCGAAAAAAATATTAAAGAATCCTCAACCAATATCCAAAAAAGAAAAACTCTTGAAAACCCTAGAATCTCCTTACCTATATAAAAGGAACCACAAACAAAATTGCCAGGATTCTCTCCAAACATAACATCATGGTTGAATTCACGCCCCCTAACACCATAAAAAACATGCTTGACTCTGCCAAGGGCTTAATATACTCAAAATATCACAAAGGAGTATACTCGGTTCCCTGCTCATGTGGAAAAGTATATATAGGTGAAACGGAGAGATGCTTTGGCATAAGGTTAAAAGAACACATTAATGATATTACAAGAAACAGGTCGAAAAAATTAGGTCTAGCAGAGCATGCATGTTCTTCCTCACACTATATTTGTATGGAACAAGCAAAATTAATTCACAAGGAAGACCATTATTTAAAAATAAGGGTGAAAAAAGCGATTGAAATCGAAAAATATTCCAACAACATGAATAGAGACAATGGGCTAAAATTAAGTAACACCTGGAAACCCTTATCAAATAAAATTAAAAAATAGTAAACACAGATATACAAACATTCATTCATAAAAAAAAGAATTTAATAAATAAATAAATTTAACCCTCTTTTAAACAAAATTTAATTAGTCAACATAAATAAACCTTGATTAAGCACATTACTAGTATAGTATTTAATACGTAGCAAAAAACTTAATTACATAACATTAAAAATCTAAAAATAAATAAAAATAATAAATAATTAAATAAAATTGTTATTGTATTTCATTAATATTAATTTACTAATTTATTACTATATCATATTAATTTTAATACAACAATTTATTAATACATTTGCATAATAAATTAGTAGATTATTATCTTGATATTAGGGTATTAATCCATTAATTCATTAAAGACACTTCCTTAATATAATATATATTATATTACATTATATAAATATTAATATATTAAATTATAGTGCTATGTTAGTAACATAGTAATATTATCTATAATATTAATTAACTATTAACAATATACTACTAATATATTAATAGATTATTTAATTGTTTATATTAATACATTAAGTTATATAATGTATTACTAATAATAGATTAATTCCTTAAACATTAATCTT
>APFE031079077.1:0-73462 GCA_000404065.3 Pinus taeda | reverse complement strand
AGGTCTCAGATCTGGATATAGAATCCAACAATGCTCATCATCATGCCCATCTTTTTTATAGTGAGTGCATGAAGCCTTACTTTTTTGTGTAGTGTTAGCCTTCCTTGCTTTCCATTTCTACTTTCTTTTCTCCTTATTCTTGCTTGCAGTGGGTTTGGATGATCCCCAAACTTCTAGACTTCCATTCTTTCCTCTAGCCTCTAGATGAGTAGCTTGTACAGACCTCATCTATATTAGTGGGATTAAACATGAGGATAGTGTGCCTCATGTAGCTGTGTAGACCACCAATGTACTTCAATAGAGTCTTAGGTGAGTCTAACGAGATTCCTAGAATCAATCCTCTCTTTCTAAATTCTTGATTGTATCCTTGCACACTTTTCCCTTTCAACTGTTGAAAAGTTTTCCAAATCATCATGGCTTGCTACATGTAGGCCAATGGATAGAACTGCTTTTTGATTGCAGGAAGAAATTCACTCCAAACAAAGATAGTCTTACCATGTCTTTTCATGTCAACTTGGGTCCTGCCTTCCCACCAAACCAAGGCAGTGCCTCCAAGGTGTAGACTTGTAAGCTGAATCTTGCTCTTGTCCAAATCGATATTCTACACTCTGCAATAAACATCAATTTGTCTAATCCAATTGTCTAGCTTTTCTTCATTCAACTCTCCATCATATATAGGTAGATCAAATTTAACATCTAGTTTGATCAAAGATGCTTTATTTTAGGGCTATTAGGAGGTGTGAAAAAGCTTTCCTCTTTCCCTTTTCCTTTTGAGTGGTCATGGGAATGTGACTCATCTTCTCCTTTGTCTTGTTTGGAGCCTGATGAATCTTCATTCGTATGTTTTCTAAAGTCCCTATACATTTCTTCTACCATGGACTTTATGGCTAGGAAACTATCTATGAATTGAGGGTCTCGCCCCATAGAACCTTCCTCTGACATTGTCTTTCGAGGATAAACTCTCCCAATTTCAGGATTAGTTTCGACCAACTCTCCTTCTCCTAATTTGAGCTTTGATCTAGTTAGCATTCAACAGCTAAACCAACACAAGCTTGGCTAACCTTAACAGCCTAAAGCTCTGATACCACTTGATCTGAAAATCACTCGTGAGTGATCTCAATTAATTAAATAATGAATGAAGGTATTACAAACTCATGTGCTGGTGTGTTTCTATGTTCTTTTAGGCAACGGATCGATCATATTTTCAAAATACACAGACACTGGAAAATGGAAAACAGTAAGGGAAACACAGTAAGCAAAGACAAGAACACAACACATTAATAAGGAGTTCACCCTATTCTCCAGGGCTAAGTCTCTGGTCTAGCTCTCAGTGATGGCCTTATTTTATTGTGTGTTTAAAGCAAAGATTTACAATGAGGAGCTCAACTTGAGTCTCCTGAAATAGAGGATGCTTAGTAGGGTGGTTCTTGGATTCCCCAAGCCACTAGAGTGCATAGAATTTTTCCTTACCAAGTCTTGACCTCTCTGGTCTTTAATGGGATGAGTCCAATGGTGCTCAATTCCCAACAGATATCCTCACAGGGATGGTTTGAACCTTTCAAGCCTAGTTCTGTCTGCTCGATGTTGCCTTAGGTCAGATCGCTCTCTGTTTTCGGCTTCTTGCTTCATTGTCTCTTTCACCTTTTCGGTCACTATTTTTCTTCTTTGGTTCTTCCTTATCGTGCTCTCTCTTTATTTTATCTGTTTATTCATGACTTAAATCCAATCTATCCTTGACTATTCGCTTCCTCTTCCGCCCGTTCGGATCGCCTGTTGCCGTTCGCTTGGAGTTCCTTACCTCTGCATCATTGCCAACGTCCCACAGGGAAGTGGCCACTTGTCCTCTCATGAACTGCGCCAACTCTTCCTCGACAGTTCGGTTTTTTAGTTACACTGTGGAATGATTCATCTGCCAACTCAGTGGTCAAATCAGACTTCAAACTTTTGTATGCCGTGGCTTAATTTCTCTGTCAAATTCGGTTTTCACATCGGGTGCAATCTCTGCCATCAGATCTTGAGTCCCCAGATCCTACGGCATTCGCTCATTTTGCGCGGTTGACTTGCTCGACTGTTAGCCCATTATGAGAGGTGGTTTTCTCTCTCATTTGCCAGAAATGCGTCGTGTGATGAATGGAATCGCTCGTTTTCTGCCAAATCCGCTTCCCGCCCCAATGTGCCTTCAATATACCGTCGGTTTTGGAGTGCGGGACCCGCCTTTCGCCTTAGTGCTTTCCTTACAGTTTCCCAACTTCCCATGTGATTGAGTGCTCGAGGCTTCTCCTTCTCGAGGGGTTTTTCCCAACGACACGCAATTAGTGCTTAGCGCTAATCACGCATCATAAATGGCCTTCGTTTCCCGATCCGGGCTTCCTAACTGCCAGTTTTGCCTCTTGTGCGGTCTCCATGGGCCTCGATCAGTGTGCTTTGACCGAGGTCCTTGTCATTCCTTGCTAGCTACAAAATGCCACTATCTAGAGGTCTTCATGATAGCTCTTTGTTCATAAATTCGAAGTCTGTCCTAATTTGATACAGTCACGGCACTTGATAATTTTTCATGGATCCAATTCGGATCAAATGTATTGATGTATTAATATTAATTTATTTGTGGTTTAAAATTTATTAATGGTTTATAATGTATTAATATTATTTATGTTTATAGTATTAATGTTAGGGCTTAATGGTTGACAATGGTCCATCGTCACTTTGCACAAAAGATTGTATCAAAATGAAAAGAAACTATAGTTAGACATTGAATGACATGTATATCAAACAATGTATAATACTTTTGCTAGGGTTTATATATGTTCATTTTATATTATTCGATAGGGTTTAACATTGTTCCCTTCGGTTAAATATTTTTATCATGCATTTATAATCCATTCGGTTTCCTGTATCAATATTTATCTTTGGGTTTATAATATTTCTCCCTTGGGTTTATTAATCTAAGGATTCTTATTCCTATGGTATAATATTATTCCTAGGATTTATAATATTAATCCTTGGGTCTAATATAAATCCCCTTAATGGTTTATATTCATGATCAACCATGGTCCATCGTCACATTGTGACAAATATTTTCTCAATACGAAAATCAACCATGGTCCAACATCGCATTGTGACAAATATTGTATCCATATGAAAATCAATCATGGTTTACCATGGAGCAACGTCGCACTATGACAAATATTGTCTCAATATGAAATATTATTCATAGGGATTATAATATTCATCCTACAACTTAATATAAATCAATTGGGTTTATAACCATGGTCAACCATATTCCAATGTCACATTGTGACAAATATTATCTCAATATAAAAATCAAACATAGTCAACCATGGTCCAACGTTGCACTGTGAAAAAGATTATTTCAATATGAAAATCAACCATGGTCAAACATGGTCCAACGTTCCATTATGACAAAGATTGTCTCAACATGAAAATCAATCATCGTAAACCATGGTCAACCATATTTATTTAAGGGTTTATAATATTTATCTTAGCTTTTATATACCTTCGATTTATAAATAGAGATTTTTACTACACCATGGACCATCACCATGTCTTATCAATACCACATACCCACAAAAACATAACTCATTTAATATTTTAATATTTTTTATGTTTATACTATTAATGTATAGATGTATTAATATTAATTTATTAATGCTTTATAATGTATCAATAGTGATGTATAGTAATGTATTCGTAATAATGGATTATATTAATGTGTTAATGGCTTTTAATGTATTAATATTCTTTATGTTTATAGTATTAATGTCAGGGCTTAATGGTTGACAATGGTCCATTGTCATTTTGCGCAAAAGATTGTATCAAAATGAAAATCAATTGTAGCCCAACATCGACTCACATCTTTATTAAATGATGTATAATACTTTTGTTCGTGCTTATACATGTTCATTTTATATTATTCGATAGGGTTGAACATTGTTCCGTTGGGTCAAATAATTTTCCCATGCCTTTATAATCCATTTCGTTTCCTCTATTAATATTTATCTTAGGGTTTATATACCTTGGGTTTATAATATTTATCCCTTGGGTTTTTAGTATTAATCATTTTGGTTTATTATTCCCTCGGGTTTATTAATCTAAGGATTCTTATCCCTATCGTACAATATTATTCACGGGGTTTATAATATTAATCCTTAGGTCTAATATAAATCCCCTTCATTTATAATCATGGTCAACCATGGTCCATCATTACATTGTGACAAATATTTTCACAATATGAAAATCAACCATGTTCCAACGTCACATTGTGACAAAGATTGTCTCCATATGAAAATAAATCATGGTCAACCATGGAGCAATGTCACACAGTGACAAAGATTGTCTCAGTATAAAAATCAACTGTGGCAAACCATGGTCTAACGTTGCATTCTAAAAATGATTGTCTCAATATGAAATATTATTAATAGGGTTTATAATATTAATCCTGCAGTTTAATATAAATCCCTTGAATTTATAATCATGGCCAACCATGTTCCAATGTCACATTGTGACAAAGATTGTCTCAATAAGAAAATCAAGCATTGTCAACCATGGTCCAACGTCACATTGTGACAAAGATTATTTCAATATGAAAATAAACCATGGTCATTCATTGTCCAACATCGCATAGTGGGAAAGATTGTCTCAATATGAAAATCAACCGTGGTAAACTATGTCTATTTAGGGGTTTATAATATTTATCTTAGGCTTTATATACCTTTGATTTATAATATTTATCCATTGGGTTTAATATTATTCCCTAGATTTTATAATCCTCTGGGTATTTTGTATTAATAACTTTGGTTTATTATTCCCTTAGTTTTATAATATCAATCCCTTAAGTTTATTAATCTAAGTGTTATTATTCCTAGGGTTTAATATTATTCATAGGGTTTATAATATTAATCATTGGGTCTAATATAAATGCCTGTGGTTTATAATCATGGTCAACCATGGTCCAACATCACATTGTGACAAAGATTTTCTCAATATGAAAATCAACCATGATCCAATGGTGCATTGTAATGAATATTTTATGCATATGAAAATCAATCATGGTCAACCATGGTCAACCATGCTTCAATGTTGCATTTTCAAAAATAAGCAATGGTCAACCATGATAATTCTAGGGCTTATGATATTTATCTTAGGGTTTATATACTCTGGGTTTATAATATTAATCCCTCGGGCGTAATATTATTCCCTTGGGTTTTTAGTATTAATCTCTTGGGTTTATTATTCCCATGGATTTGTAATATCAATCCCTTAGGTTTATTAATATAAGGGTTCATATTCCTATGGTGTATAATATTATTCATAGGGTGTTTAATATTAATCCTTGGGTCTAATATAAATCCTCTTGGTTTATAATCATAGCCCAACATCACATTGTGACAAATATTTCCTCAATATGAAAATCAACCATGGTCCAATGTCTCATTGTGACAAAGATTGTCTCCATATAAAAATCAATCATAGTCAACCATGGTGCAATGTTGCACTATGACAAAGATTGCCACAATATGAAAATCAACCAGGGTCAACTATGGTCCAACATTGCATTCTGAAAAAAGATTGTCTCAATATAAAATATTATTCATAAGGTTTATAATATTAATACTATGGTTTAATATAAATCTCTTGGGTTTATAATCATGGTCAACCATGGTCAACCATGTTCCAATGTTGCATTGTGACAAAGATTATCTCAATATACAAATTAAGCGTTGTCAACAATGGTCAACCATGGTCCAATGTCACATTATGACAAAGATTGTTTCAATATGAAAATCAACCATGGTAAAAAATGGTCCAACGTTACATTGTGAAAAATATTATCTTAATATGAAAATCAACCATGGTAAGCAATGGTCAAGCATCTTTATTTAAGGGCTTATAATATTTATCATAGTGTTTATATACCTTGGGTTTATAATATTTATCCCTTAGGTTTATAACCTCTTGGGTTGTTAGCATTAATCCCTTTGGTTTATTATTCCCTTAGCTTTAGAATATCAGTACATTGAGTTTATTAATATAAGGGTTCTTATTTGTAAGGTTTAATATTATTTATAGGGTTTATAATATTAATCCTTGGGTCTAATATAAATCCCCTTAGTTTATAATCATGGTCAACCATGGTCCAATGTGAGATTGTCACAAACATTTTTTCAATATGAAAATCAACCATGGTCTAACGTTGCATTGTGACTGAAAATTTCTTCATATGAAAATTAGTCATGGTCAATCATGGCACAACGTCACATTGTCACAAAGATTGTCTCAATATGAAAATCAACCATAGTCAACCGTGATAATTCTAAGGATTACAATATTTATCCTAGGGTTTAGATACCTTGGGTTTATAATATTAATCTATTGGGCGCAATATTATTTCCTTGGGTTTTTCTTTTTCTGTAAGCTTGACAGGACTACATCTTTGTCATGTCCAATATATCACCATGACCATGGCGGGGAATTGAACCAGTGACTTCACATCAAGGAGTGCCTTAACAAAGCACTCGATGATCATCTATCAATGACCCCATGGACATTCTCTTGGGTTTATAAATCTACGGGTTCATATTCGTAGGGTATAATATTATTCATAAAGTTTATAATATTAAGCATTAGGTTTAATATAAATCTCTTGGGTTAAATTAATTAACAACTATATATATATAGATATTCTTAATAATAATAACAATATAAGATTAATTAATAATATTACAACATAAATAATAAATAATATATATTAATAATAAGATAGAATATTTATCTTTTAAATAAATAATAATAATAATAATTTATTTATTGTTAATTAATTTATTTTATTTATATTATTAAATATTAATAACATTAAACAAATAATAATATTGATTAATAATAATAAATAATATTAATAACAATAAATATTAAAATAATAAATAATAATAGATAATTAGTAATAACAATAATTATTTAAAATGATTATAATAATAATTATTACATTATAATTAATTATTAATTATAAAAATAATATATATTTTTAATAATTAATTATTTTAATATTATTATTATTTTAATATTATATATTTATCTTGTAGAATTAATTTTATTTAATATTAGATTTATACTATTAATGTTTATTGGTGTTTTTCAACCACGTTTACTAATGTGATTAGGTTTATAATATTAACAATCTCTAGGGTTTATTAATTTCTTGGGTTTATAATATTAATAATCTTGTGGGTTTATCAATCCCTTAGATTTAAAATATCAATCTCTTAGGTTTAAAATATTAATTCCTAAGTTTATAAATCCCTTGAGTTTGTTGATTGCTTAGGTTTATAATATTCATTCCTTGAGTTTATAATATTTAACTTTTAAGTTTTTTAGTCCCTTAGGTTCATAATATTAATAATTCCTCAGGTTTATAATTTAATCCCTTAGGTTTATTAATCCCTTGAGTTTAAAATATTAATTCCTAGCGTTTATTTATCCCTCCGGTTTAAAATGTTAATCGTTAGGATTTATTAATTCCTTGTGTTTTTAAAATTGATTCATTGAGTTTGTTGATCCTTTAGGTTTATAATATTTTTCCCTTGAGTTTACTAATTGATTGGGTTTATAATATTAAACACTTGGGTTTATTAGTCGCTTCAGTTTATAATATTAATAATTCATTGGGTTTGTAATTTAATCCCTTCGGTTTATTAATCCTTTGGGTCTAAAATTTTAACTATTATGGGTTATTAATATCTTGGGATCAATAGTACAGTGATGTGTGGTTTGACAGTAAGTCTACTTGGGCGAAGCTTGGGAGACCATAGTTCAAATCTCATTGAGTACACTGGCCTGCTGTGGTGGATGCTCGAGAAGCAAATTCCCCACCCTCGCCTTGGCAACACGAGAGTCTCGCTTTTCTAAAACCATAGGATCTTAGTATATCGACTTGCAGGTAGTTGGTAGTCTTGGTGTTATAGTGGCAGCTACGAGGATTGATCCTGGGTCTCCCATAGATTAGGACTGGCAGTTACTGATTCACCATGTGGTTAAAAGAAAAACATCTCAAGGTATCAATATTTAAAACACGAGGTATTAATAAACCCCAGAAATTACTAAACCTTAAGGTTTAGTATATGAGGATTTAAACCCTAAGGTTTAAATTTGATAATATATTATTATTTACATATTATATTATTAAATGAATATTATTATATAAATATTCTTATATACAATATCTATTATATATATATATATCATATATATCTTATAAAATATATATATATATATATATATAATATATATATATATATATATATATATATAGTTAAGTTTGGTAATCCTTCTTTTTCATTATAAAATAAGCAAGTTACAACCACATAGAGTCAGGTTAGGTAGTCTCAACTTGCCCATCGGGAAACCAAGTCTATTGACCACCTAACCGCATGATAAGCCATCCAATAATAAAAAATAATGAGTCTATCTATCCAAAATAGATAAGTTTGATTGTCATGTCCACATCCATATTCTAGTTTTCTATATATATATGACTGTAAACTGGAAATTAAAAGCTATCCACATGAAAACTAATAAAAAATAACTAAAACCCAACATTCTATTCATCCTACTCGGCGGAGGTCAATGCGACTGAGGCCAAATATTTAGCACTCAAGCCTGGCAGCTTTGTTTACAAGAACATGCAAGGGAAGTGTCTCTCTATGCAGCTAAGGAAACCATCCTATATCTGCAATTGAAATTGAAGCTTCTAAAAATCTTTTTTGTAATTTGGAAAATCCCATATAGCAGTCATCCAGATTTTCTCCATGGCCTTACCTAGGAGGCATTTCATCAGCCAATAAAGATATGGGGTCTATTTAAATTGAGTCCCTCTTCCTCTGGTGTGACCCAGATCTGGAACCAGGAGCTTCCAGTCCTCTAGATTAAGTTCATTCATGCTCTCTTGTCGGTTTATGTCTTCCTCCCATTTTGCTATCAGCCGCTTGATCTCCTTCTTGGTGCCTTCCTTGTATGCAACATCTGCTTCATTTATTAGGTTGGTCACTAGTTTTCTACCTTAGTGTTTATCCGAGGTGCTTGGTTCAACCTCGACAATGATCACCTGTGGTCTCTTTCCCCATCCCTTACCTTTTGTCTTTATGCCCATTGTCATCCTGTCACGGTACCTTCTAGCCAAATCCTGTGGATGGCCAGAAACTAGCCTTTGTGCTCTTCGCGTCTGAGAATGATTACCATTCTGTGGACCTGATATGGGAACAAAAAACCATAATTTCACAAAATCTACCACCCATGGTTCATTCTTATAACCCCCGAACTTAAGGGTCCCCCACCCAGCATGACCATTACCCGTACCCTAGTAACTATGCCCTAGCAGATGCCCTAGAATGACCATTTATTTACAAACGCTTCGACTTTGGACTTGGGAGCGAGGTGGCAATGTCTGGCCAACAATAGATCCTGTAACATTGTAGCCAAGATGACAAGATCCAAGCCTTGCACCTCCTTTACCCACCTCTATATGACCATTCCGCCATCCCCCCTAACTCATCATTGTCTTAGCGTTGCCTTGACCAGCACTATAGCGCAAAATCTGAAATCGGGCTCCAAGAGGCACCCAAACCAAACTTTGCTTGCCTTTCAACTTTCCCTTAGCCATATGAGGCTGGCATGACTATCGCTTGATTCATGCCAATTCTCAGACTTCAGAATACTTTGTCCCGTGACAGCCTCCCCACTATTATCTCTCCTTAGGTACTTGGCACCGACCCTCAGGAGCCAGTCCTTCCAATTTTCCTCAGCAACCATAGAAAAGACCAAGAAACAAACTTTTACTAAAACATACATTGGAAGCATCCGAACCCTCGACTGCCAAGTTTTCCAAGTAGACAAGATAGAGGTATTCCCCCGGATTGACACCCTCCCCACCAAGCCCAATAAGCCCCGAGGAAAATCCCATAACAAATTGACACGAGCAAGGAACCCATGGAGCTGAGATTATTCCAGCAAATGCCCGACACTATGTATATCTCTGAGCCTGAATTACTCTCACCCATGAACCCAGTGCCCCCAGACATACCCCAAATATCAAACTAGACATAGGGAAGCATGATGGAGTGGAGGAAGACCCAGTTTACATACCCGGTAACGAACTTTTGGAGCTGATGGAACCCCAATCCCTTCCGAACCCTCTACTCCACTATCGCCTTCGATAACTCTACTCTTTCAATCCCCGACCTTCTATCCTTCACCGCATTTGGTAGGCTTGCCTAAATGCATCTGCCACCTTCCTACATTTTTTTTTCCTTAAGCATGCCAAAGGACACCATGCCCTTTGCTTCAAGCATGTGGGGGGCGATGCCAACATTCCTCTGTATCCTTATCATAATGACTACGTTAATGGCTATGTCTGACAACTCACACCCTAATCGGGGATCTATCTATTTATATATATATATATATATATATATATATATATTATATATATAGATATAGATATAGATATATCTTAAACTAAAATATATTATACTATTATAATATATTAAGTAATAGTATAATATATTTAGTTTAATATATAGTGTATATATAATTAATATTATCTATATATATGTGTGTGTATGTTAAAAACAATTATATTATAGTTTTAAATATAAATTATAATATATTAGCAAAACATTTCTTAATTACTAATATTATATTGATATACAAATAATGTTATTATAATAAGTATAATTATATAATAATAAATAATATTGATATTATTATTTATATAGTTATTAATAATGAGAAATAGTTAGCTTTTAATAAAATACACCTAATAGTTATTAGTGAGATGGGTGGTGGATATGTGCTTATCCACGTATATCAGTCACATTGGTAAATGTGGTTGTGCTAGTAAGTATCGCTATCAACTCAATGGTAAATATGTTTATCAATAGATGCTTACTTATCATTCCTAATTTGTCTTCTCAACAATTTTTATTATGACTAGGTGATAATAAAATATATCTTAATATTCTTGAATTATATATATATATATATATATATATATAAGTTTTTGAGATAAAAACAATTTCAACTAAATTGTTGTAGTTAATATATTTTCTACCTCTTTTTCTATTATTTTGAACATACATGAAAGGAGAAACTTAGTTACGTTATAGGGAAGAGGAAAAATATTTCCATATTATTTCTCATTTTCATGAAACTGAATGTCAAACATCAATAGTGAGATTTGAAAATTTAACTAAAACTTTTTATAATAATGAGACTTAAATGCCCATTGATTGACGTTAAAGTGACCGCTATTTAATATTAGGTTGAAACAATAAAGTAATTAGTATGAAATTCATATAAGATTTGAAAATCTAACTAAAACCTTATATAATAATGAAACTTAAATACTTATTGATTGACTTTACAGTGACATCTACTTATTATTAGGTTGGAACAATAAAGTACTCTATAAAATTTAGAGTAAATAGGACTAAGTCTAGAGGATAGTTTTAGATTCCATATTTCCTTACTAACCTACCTTACTATGCTTATATTATTGATGCTAACAATTTCTATCACCTAATTCAAGAAACTCATCGTTAAAATGGAATATGTCTCTAAAATAATAGCAACGAGAAGCCATTGCAATGTAGATCAGGAATAGCAATATCATGATAGTAAAGTAGAATATAAAATAACTTCTTATAGACTTTATATCATTGAAGGAAGATATTAATGAAAAATTGTGATTCAAGTAAGATGACAAAAATTTTATGTCGTACAACTAGATATATCTAAACATTTAAAATTCTTTGCAAGATTACTTAACTCAATGTTTTATAATACATATTAATTGTACCACAATAATAGAAATTGTACCCAATACAACAAATTATAATACACACTCAACATGAATGTAAGAACAATGACTATAATGAATAACAAAATGACTAGATAACCTAATTTGTGATAAAAAAATTAGCTTTAAAAGAGTGGTGTACACAAATTTTGAACTTAGAGACATGAGATAACCATTCATACCTTTATCACCTTGTTAACAATTTATTGCTCAATCATCACCGAGTTAAGTGTATTTTTTGCATTCCTAGTGGAAGATAAAGAAAATAAATCGCAAAGTTTCCAAATGAAATGGCTTGTAAATATACCCACAAAGGTTATCACATTAGTCTTGGGATGCAAGAAATTGAAATTATAAGGGGGATTAACCCTCCCTACAACTGATGTGAGGTATGCAATCAAAGCATAACATGAGTGGTTTTGTATTTTGTGCATTTCTAGTGGAAGATAAAGAAATTTAATCGCAAGATATACCCATGAATGTTATCACATCAGGGGATGCCATCCCCAGTCTAGGGATGCAGGAAATTGAAATTCACCATAACTGGTGTAAGGCATGCAATCAAAGAATAACATGAGTGGTTTTAGATATAATGAAATTTGGGAAGTGATTTGTCCTTGTAACGATAGCTCGATATTTCGCTTCATCTTTTGGTTAATTTTACAAACAAAATGGAAGAAGGTGGTGAGAAGGAAGGGGTGGGGAATATCATGTGGTAAGATGGTGGATATCAAAGTTTGTTGGCATTGCAACGTTAAAAGAGGTTAGGTTGGCTAATAACGATGGTATGGTCTAATGTTTTCTTGATGCTTTTGTTCCTGGTTAAGGTATATTTTTTATACAGTTGAACTATGTGCTTAGTTATTTCTATTTCAGTAGGCTTTTCTGCAATTTGGCCATCTAGTATGGATTTATTTTTGTCAATTATTTGTGTGTTCCAGGCATTGGGTTGTGTTCTTATTGGTCTAGTTCGAAGCACAGGGGTTGGTGAAATACCTGAGCAAATTTGTGTTGCTTCTTAGCATCGGCAAGTGGCTCTTTGGTAGGGTATATCTTTGCTTGGATTTTGGGCACTTGGTTGTCTTAGCTTTGGTTTTCTAGTTAAATTCTGGTCTCGGTCCTCATACAGAGACATTACTTTTTTCCCTCAGACTCTTAGGGGAGCTTAGTGGTCTCATTGAGTCTAGTGTCTAGAAAACCTTCTTGTTGTGCCCTTTTCCATGACAGACTCTCTGATTTATTTGGCAAGGTTGGAGAAGTTTTGGGTTTCCCTGGTTCATTTGGTACATGGTACTTGGTGGCACTTCTATATTTTCTTTATAGGTAGCCTGTCAAGGCATGGATTCTACTTTTCCAGCAAGTAGGATAGGCAGTTTTCTTATGTGTTTTCCCCTCAACATGGCTTGGCCAAGAGCTTTGACCAAAAGCACCGGGACAAGGAGAGATCGATATCTAACATGTAACATTTCATTTAAATTTCATGTAACATGTAACTTCCCTCCTCATTTCATTTAAAATCTCACCAATATGTAACATGGATCCTGCATGCTAAATGTGTATGGATCAATATCCACCTGGATATAGTGTCATTAAGGCTCTACAGACCTAATGGTACACATATATGGAAGCAACCTACTTGATATAATTATATCAAAGACCCACAAATCCTTCCCTGCCTTCAATCGGAGGGGAGGGACTCAAGCCCAGGATGGTTATATTATTTGTAGCACTAGAGACTATCGAAAGAATTCCCTTTGACAAAGGAGAAGAAAAGCCTAGAGCTACTACAGGAGCCATAACTGGAATGCCAAAGTTGCAAGGAAAATGAAAAAATCAAAGCAAGAATTACCTTCTACAATATTTAAAAAGAAGAGGACTCAAACAAAAATCTCCTCCATTACACCTTGTTCAAGTGCCTGTGCTTAGAAACACGCAAAAAGTTCGATAGAAACAGAAACCTCTTATCATTACATTCAAGGATATGTGGAGTGGTGACCTTGTTCAAGTGTCTTTCGTCATTAAGTGTCTGTGCAAATACATCCACTTATTTCGTGGCTCTCTTAAGCTGGTCATTAGGATCAATGATCAAATTTGAAGGGAAGGTCTTAATTTCATTTAGAAGGGTGCACATTTAGGTCACACTTCCATAATGAAAATCATAAAAAAAAGAAGCAATTCAATTGACAACAGTAAATTATTTTCAAATTTCTTTTTATTTTTTCACAAACAGTAAGATACTACTATGTCAAAGGCTGCATTAGTAAATGCATTACTCTTACACATGTGTGATTGAGAAATGTAACCACATAAGATGATATTGAACAAGCCTTGAACTCAGCCACAATTGAACCAACTATAGGGACAAAATCATAGTTGGGAAACTACATATGAGTCTAAACTAAGAACAAAAAATAAACATATAAAGATAATTACATCTTAATGAAATTGAAATAAGAACAAAAATATGAAGAAACAAAAATACTTATATTAAAAGTATATGGAAGGTGTCATTTATAAAATTAAAAATAAATTCTAGCTTATATAGGAGGTATCGGTGTAATTCTGGCTTATAAACTTCATATTTGACCAAATCACTATTCTATTGCCTATTAAAACTCTTTTGGAAAACTGAGACTTCTAATATATGCACATCTCAAATGATTGGAACTACAGTTCCTAGACTTGGTTGCAAAATTAATCTAAGATAACTTCTTCCTTCAGTTATAAAACTTTGACAGTTGTGGTCCTCCAGCTTAACATATCTCATGCAATATCATACAATTATTACATTCAATATGTTTTAGAAAAACATCACATACAAACTTGAAAAATATGGTTATGATTTCATTTACAAAAGTCAAATGGTATAAAACTAAAAAAACTCACTTACCAAATGGTTCATTCAAGTGTTCGATAGAGTAAGACAATGATGGTAATAAATACTATAACTTACTAGTTCTTTCAATCTATTTTCATAGTGGAAAAGGTTTTCGAGTTTTCATATCTTTCCATTCATCATAAATAGCATTCCAATCTACCTCATTTAGAGCATGAGGTGCACTAAGAGAGATAAACATTAACATATCCAATGTTTTTAAAGAATGTCTTGACCTATCCTCATTTTTTATCCAATTTAATTTTGAAAAACCTCTTTCACATAATGCTGTACTAGCCGGAATAACAAGAATTGCTTTCCATATCTGCATTAAGCATAGAAATCCTCCAAACCATTCAATTTCACCTCCACATAGATCCCATGCTCCAAACGTATACTTTTTTGCGTAAGATTTATACATAGTATATATAAATTCATCCATTTCACCCATACATTTAATGTTGCCCACAACAAGCAATCATCCAACACTAAATTTTTCACATAAACATGTCAACCATCTTCTTGTTTGAGAGTCTCAATCATCCATATCCTCATAACAATTACGAGGACTAAAAAATTTAGCTGCATTAAAAATAGGTAAATCTGTGAACTTTGCATTTAGAGAGTCAATCACCTTCATTACAAAATCCTTTCCCAACATAATGGAGTCATATAGTGTCCCTGATCTTTGTGACTTTGGTAAACTCTCAAACCTCAATTCATGTACATGTACTATACCTGTGAAATCTGCAAACTCAAGATTTCCTTGTTGTGTTTTACTTAAAAAGGATGATGTGTGCATTGCACCTGCCCCAAATGTGCCTCTTAGAAATCGCTTATGAAGCAAGCTAATAGTGATATCCAAAGTTGTTCCAATAGATGTAATGTCAACATCATCCTCTTGAAACTTTTGATTCAACTTATTTAACTCAATAAGCACATCTGCAAGTAAGTGGATGAAAATTTGAACTTGAAATATTGTAGCCATCTCATACATTTTTTTCTCCACTAACTCCCAGTCTCTTAACAAAGCATGCATGAGCTTAACGAGTCTTTCCCTGACTTTTCCTCTAGAAAGCCATCTAATATGATGAATTTGTAACACTTCTAGCCTTGTGATTTGAAATGACTCCATTATCTCTTTCAATTCTCCATGTCTTTTAGTAGATTTCCCTAACCATGAATAGATCTTGTTTGCAAACTTATCAATAGCTTGCAACTCTTCAAAATAGGATGAAGCATCATTTTCTACTAATGCTTATTGATGAGCTATACAGTGGATATCTACTAAATGAGGGGCATGTCAATGAAGCTTAGTAGATAAACCTTCAAGAATACCCCTCATGGATGATGCTCCATCAAATCCAAATCCAACTAACATTGTCATGGATAGATTCATGTCTGCTAAAAGAGATGTCACAACATCATACATAGACTGTGATGTTCCATCCCTAATTTGTAGCAATTGTATGAATTTTGTAGCACATGGACCTCTTCCTTCGTTTGTCAAATATGTAATATAAACAATCAAATGTTGCACCATAGTATGATCAGTGCTTTCATCAACTAAAAGTGAGTAATATGGACATTAGAAAATTTCATCTTTTAATTTTTCCCAATATACCTCCTTAGCAGCTTCTAGAAAGTCTTTTCCAGATGTTGTATTTGTATATGTTGAGTATTCATTTGTTAGAGGCATGTGAGGAGTGTTTTTATAGCTATTCAAGTCACAAATTGATTTTATATACTTCCGAAGGTAAATCATGTATTGCAACAAAATACATGTTCACAATAACTGATATAATTCTCTCTTTCTGAGCATCAACCATTAGCTCTACATGTTTTGTAATTGGAAGGGTACTTCATTTAATTTCTCCCTCTACATGTTGCAAAGAAAATTTATGAGCCTCTGACGTTGCATGGATGTTTAAAGAAATAACTTGAAGGGTTGTGCTTCCATATTTAGCAAATGGAGTTTCCCTTTTAAATTTTGCACACCATGAACATTTTATCCTTTCAACACCATTAAAATATTTTACATCATAAGCCCATGGAAATCTCAACTTCCATTTGGACTTGAATGTTTTTTTGTACCTCTTGGATGTTGGTTCCTCTTTAAGAAGTTTTGCACTATCTGATTCATGGTCCTCATCCACATGATCATATACTTCATTTTCAGAAATATGCAGTTGATTAAAGAATTGAGTGATACCAAATGCATCAGAAAGTGAAATTTGTTTTAGATCCTTTTTGGGGCGACCAAGAGGTGGCATTTTATACCTATAATCAACAAAACAAGAAATATAAAAGTATAAATTAATATAAAAATACACAATATTATTTGAAAATAAGATAGTATACAACAAAATTCATATGAAAACTAATGAAAAGCAATAAATAGATCTCACACACATAGGCCTGTTGATCATTGAAAACTAAAATTAACATTGATCTTTGTGGAAGGTTATGCACATTGCCATCACCAAAATGGAACTTCTTCTATAACAAGGAATATCTAAAATTGTTTTTCAGTAATTATAATGTAAAATGCATCACAATTCACAAGGACAACAATCACAAAAAAGGGGATGCACAAATCACACTAGTAGTTGGCAGTTCGAATGGGGAAAGTCTATGCAGCATCCGTCATGTATGGATACTTCTTGAGAAGAGTTGACAAACACTTCCAACTAGAGAAGAGCGTGAAGATGCTTCCTTTTGTCTCAAATGAAGAAACTAATGTTGAGCAATTGAATTACACCCACCCAGAATTAGAAGGTGGAAATTGGCAAGATAATTCAGCTATACAAGGTGGTGCATATGGATAATAAATAATGAATAAAAATCACGCACGATTATCTCCCAACACTACTAACACCAGATGATTGGGATAGCCATGAACATTCACATGAATGGTTCCATGATTGTTATGTATGTTAACAGCTATATATGGTGAGAGTGGAGGTGGGAAACTAGAAGTCCACATTTCAATGCTCAATAAGTGTACATTTCAATGTGACGGTTCTAATTACATCACACATAAAATTACATACATGCCTGTGTGTACATTTAAATGTTATGGTTCTAATTATATCTCAGATAAAATTAAAAACATGAAAGAGTGTGAATTTCAATGTTATGGTTCTAAACATGCCAATGCATGACATTGAAATCATGACTCTATTTTTTATATAGTTATGAGCTATGTCATGTAGTGGAGCCATAAACATGTAGGGCATTCATGGAATCATAGTAATCCCTGTTATAATAGTACTCCTTTTATATGTTGTGCCTAAGATTTTACCAAATTTCTCACTCTGATTTCAAATCATACATTTCCTATACTCGTTAATCATTTAATACATGTCTTAACAAACACATTACACGATCCACAACCAAATCTCCAAAATACGTATTATAAAACACTTTTTCTAAATCAAAACATCTGGTTTAACTTAAACAAATTAAAATCCTCATCTCAGTGTTCATGTTAAAAAATGTGTTAACCAAAGTAAATATTTAAATTTTACATCAAAATATATAAGTAATTTGACACATATTTTGGAAATAGATTTATTAAAGTATAATTTATGGAAAGAAAATAATCACCCAGGAAAAGCACATATTGTTCTAATTAACTTGATGAGAAGATGAATAAAACTATAAAATATAGATTTAATTATTTTATTAATTTTTCTATAAATCATGGAAGTTCCTCTCATAATTTCATGTTGAATGGTTTGCGATGGCGGGTGGGGGAATGGGAAAAATAAATAGGATACTCATAAAAGGACTAGAAAACATGGAAGTCCCACTTTCAATAGGAATAGTGAAGGAAAGTCCCCTACTAAGAAGCATGTGGCATAAGCATGGATATCATAGGAACAACTATGGATGGAAACTAATAGATTGATGTATGTCCCCAGATAGAGAATCTAGGAGTATTAGGTAAATTTTTATAAGCACTAATACCACTCAATGATGAAAGAGGAAGAAGTGAAGTGGCTCCTCCTATTATGGTTGAAGGTGAGGGAAGGGGCATTATATTCACATTGACCTAGTGATGTCTGGCATTGTAGGGAAATGGTGGAAAAAGGACAAAGAGTCTAATATTGTAAAGTTGACTTTTGTAATACAGTTCCAAATGGATCAGTTAAAAGAGGGTTGAAATAAGGTAAATTAGTATCATCCATAGTCTGAACTTTAAGGCTACCTCCTAAACTAGTGGTTTGTGCCTCAAGGTGATTAAGGGGAGTATTATTTGATGATAAGACCCATTATTCAATAGTGGGTGGCTCTTCCTCAATGGGATAAATGCTACATTTCCTTTGTGACTGATGGGTTCTTAGTTCAACCACGATGCTAGAGCTAGAGAATGACATAAAGAAAAAGAGAAAGCTAAACTTGACTCTATACTAATGACCAAAGAGCACACAATAAAAAAAAGAGTCTTAAGTTAACAAATAGCAAACTAGATATTACAAAAGCGACCTCTAAAATCCAAGAATACTGAGGTGATGAAATCTCCAAGGCCTTGAGCTCACTAAGCAATGATAAGTAGTTACACCAACTTCTCGATATCAACTTTTATTGACACAAGTGACATCCTAAATGGAACTGAGCAACACCCCCAAGGAGCACAGGTATGGAAATTGACTTCTTCCTCAGGTGTCAGGGTGGTTCCCCACTCATAATCACCTAGGTAATATATCTTAAAGACCAGCCACTAAGGTTACTGCCTCACTACCAAACAACTAGAAGAACAATCATGGGTTCGGATCATATGTGTAGGTAGGGTATCTATGCTTGCAAAATCAACAAGGGATTGTTCATAGTGAACCATGTGTGTTCATGAGATCCCTGAATGCACATAATCCAATAAGCACCAAAAAACCAATGAAGCGAGGTTGTCACTCAACTAGCCTCTGACATGACCTCATGCTTGAATCCTATGTAAGAGAAGTTTTCCTACAATAATATAATGTGGTGGTGGATTTGTCACTCACTTGTAGAGCCAATTTTTCTTTTGTGGCCTTCAAGACTTCACTCTTCAACTCTATTCTAAGGCTCTACAATCCTAAGCAGGCTAGTTTACTATAAACAAGAATAATAAATTTTACTTCACGTTCATTATTAAGGTTGTTATTTACTCAAAGGGAGGGAGATGTGTCCTACAAATTAGGTGATATTGTGACTCTTTCATACGTAGTAGAAGAATTATAAATGAATGAAATCAATGCAAGTTTCAATGAATTCTATCTAAAGAAGCAAAAAGATCCTTCTTTTCTTTTTTTTTTGTTTCAAATGTGAAAACAACCAACATGCATTAATCAAATTTTCACTAATGCACAACTATTAAATGCATCTGCATCTTCTTCAATTAATTATTTCCGTGATGTTAAAAAAAAACTCTTTTCCCTTTTCCTTTTTTTATGAGACAATAAAATTCTTGCAAGAAATGCAACAATGTTTTTTTTTCTTAATGATAAAAGAAACAAAATGTGAACAACATTCATAATCATTCACTCGATGTTACCACAATGATAAAGATAACGGGTGCAACTTTTCAATATGGGCATGAAAAGTCAAACTCAAAGGGAAAGAAACTTTAAAAGTAAAGCCAAAAAAATCCAAGATACCAATAAGTGCTTAAAAGAAACCAAGAAGATAAATTAAACATGAACCAAAATGCCTCTTAACAATCGAAAGAAAATAATGGACATGTTCAAAATTCCATTATTATTTGAATTAGCTAAAACCCTAACTAATTAAATATAGACTTGTTGATCATTTGAGAAAATGAGCCGATGCTATAAAATCAACTTCCTGCCATTTTTTTCATTATGAATCTTTGGAAGCTCAGAATTAAGAATTCACAAAAAAAGCTCTCTTACTTAATACACCACAAGCGATGGTTGTATTTCAAATGTAGCATTGAATTTGCTAGTGGTTTTGATTTTTTTAATAGCTTTTTGTCGTCCATGGAATTTCCCAAACTCTTTTTATGGTTGAATGTATATTTCATTTTATGCACTTGGAACAGAGGTAGCCATGTAACCATTTTTATATTTGCCTAAATTCTTTTGAAGTTGAGAGTATATCTCATTTTCTGTATACTAGTGGAGGATTGTAAAAATTGACCTATTGATTGCTCAACATGCAAGGGACCATAGGTCCATATCATGATGGAAGAATATGTGTAGGTAACAATGCATCTATAGTATCAAAGCCTCTGAATAGTTTCATTTCTGAAGATCTCACAATACTTTAGGATAAGGTTTGCAGTTTGAAACTTCAACCGCCTCAAAACCCCCCTTGCCTGAAGGATGGAGATGAGAAATGTCTCCCTGGAGAATGTGTTAAGCTCTTCATCAGGTTTGTTTTCATGGTCTCTGCCTCAGTTGCAGTCTTTGTCCTCAAAGCTCTAACTATTCTACGTTCATACCTTCACAGCTATTTTATTCTCTTATCCCCTGGCCTCTGTGCTTCTGCCCCTTGGCTATTCAAAGACTTCCAGGGCACTTTCGAATCCCATGGAGTCAAATTCACATGGTACTAGTTGGGACTGTAGTTGGCCTGATCATCTTGGCTCTGAGGTAATTTAGTCGTTTCATTCAGGAACCCAAATAAGTCAAGCATTTTTGCTGCTGTAGAAGTCATTCATGATATTAAAGCCGAAACTCCAAGTGAGTCGAGAAGTAGGGAACCTACTTTTCCAGAGAGGACTCCCTCTTCTGAGAAATGAAACCCTCATTCGAGAACCAATCACACGAATGCTCATGCCCTGAAAGCCAATTTCCAACCCTGAAGTGAACCTTGTTTTCAAGTACTTATCTCCGGCAGAGATGAGAACTCAAGAGAAAAAGTTACCGATGTGCAGTCTTTTTTAACAATAGATGATGTTGTGCAGAGGCCTCAGAGAAGATCTGGAAATAGCATGGTGTCCACTGTGATACTAATCACAGTTTCCCAAGTGATTTCATGGGTTCTTCTCCATCTGGAAATTTTATGGTCGATGAAAGAGACACTTCTACAGGGGAGAAGCAAGTACAAGTAGGCACTATGCTGTTGAGAGGGTCTACCAGAATTCGAAATCATGCTTTGTCTCCTTCCTCAACTAGTTGAATGCTTATATCATAAAGGGGGTGATAGTAACACCATTATATCTTTGTCCACCAATTTAGAGTCCCTTCATCATGTGCGGGCACATTTTCTTACTAATGAAGACTGTATAACAGAGTAAGAGAATGGAATTTCTCATCTATTTTAGGGTATGAAATTTGTAGTCTTTTAAATTGGGAATTAATTTGTGGGTGTTTGCAGCTAAGCAAAACCATGGAAGAGTGATGTATGTTCTGTAATTTCTACTGAATACAATATTCATTCAATAGAACAACAAATCTCTTTTTTTATATTTTAAGGCATTGTATTACAACAAAAGCTATTCTCTAATTCAGTATTTTGTACGGATGTGGATTGTAGGAATATGCCAAGAGGTGGATTCCTGAAGCCATAATGAATGAGCTGTTCTTGCAACATTTTCTTTTTCCTTCTATATAACGAATTTTCTCCACTCTCTTTCTGTGAAATATAGATGATGGCTTTTTATTTTTTTACGGAAAAAAAGATTAGGATTGTCGCCAAGAGACAAAATAGAAGTGATGCCAGTGGCAGTGGTAGCTGTAGAAAAGTGACTTTTGATGGAAAGACTAATGGCAGTGGTAGTAGCAGAAGGTTGACTTTACATGGGAAGACTTTCGAATTTGAATAGAGTAGAAAGAGGAGTGGGACTGGGAAGGATTTATGAGGGAAGTAAGTTTTGGGGAGGTAAGTCAAGATTTTGAGCCAATAAAACCACCAACTTAGTAATTTGAAATACTAGACTTATGACCCTTTTATTGTGATTAAGGGATGTAAGCACCTTGATTGAAACACTGCTTCATCGCCATTAGGATCATCAAACATAGCAAGCAATCCAACATTATTCTCTTCCATATCTGGAATACCTCGCCGTGTTATGTTGAGGTCTACATAAAGAAAGTTAACAGTGTAATTGTTTTCCAATTCTGGCTAATTAACCACAATCTTCTAGTTCCTTGAATGTTCCTTGAATGAAATCTTCATTGGAGGCTTGGTTGCTTGCTTCCAATTTACCATAGCGGAGGTCACTATATCAAGTAACTGAAGTAGAACCCATCCATTTCTAACATATTGGAAAATCTGGTTGATAAATGTGTCAATACAAGGACTATGATCCACAAGAAGAAAGTTCCTTCCTCCCCAGAAACTTGCACATTGTCTTTCATCATCTTTGCAAAGAATATCTTTCCAATGATAAACCATTCCTTTTCTGGAGGAGATGAGCAACAAAGGAAAGGTTTAGATTTGGAGGGCCTTCAAAATATTATTTGGAGAGAAATAGCTTGTACACTCTAGTTTTTCTATCTGTTTAAGAACTAGTTTTTCACTTGTCAACCTGTCACTAAATCTACATCAAATATCACTACAGCCAAGCTTGAGTACATTCATTTCATCATACTGATTTTCACTTTCATGAATTGATGCATTTATGATATATACTTGCTTAAATTGTGTACCACAAACCGTTGATCCCACCACACTACAGTTGGCTATGATAGATACTAGCTCAAATTGTGTACTACAAACCATTGATAATACCTCACTATAGTACGCACTTTGAATTGAGATTTTTATTTTTTATTTTTTTCCATTAACTCTTACAAACATTCTATAACCAAAATTCTAAGGTTCAATTCTTAAATTTAAGCATCAACCCTCAAGAATATTAATTCAATATTGCACATCAAAGATGATACAAATAGTGTCCTTGCAAAAAAGAAGAATATACAAAGTGCTCCAATGAGATATTACAACAACCAATACAAGGTGAAGGAGGGACACAAATTGAGTGAATATCTGGAATTCACCAACCTGTTTCCCTAAATGATGGATGATGAAGCCAACAAAACTCTATCCAGGTTGGTTTCCATTGAAGAGCTCCAGGGTGTTATGAAAGAAATGGCCAAGGAAAATAGTCTCGGTCCAGACAACTGAACGATTAAGCTTTTTCTACATTCATAGGCTTTATGGGGATGGACCTTGTGAACATGGTTCAAGAATCAAGACTCTTTAGTCCTCAAACACATTCTAGGTTCTATCAACACCACTTTCGTTTGATTCCTAAAAAACCTAACCCTTCCTATTTTGTAGATTACAGAACAATCTATCTATGCAATATTGTGTACAAGATAATCTCCCAAACCATATCCAACCTAATCAAACTGATCCTGTCATCACATATCTTGCAGGAGCAATTCGGATTTCTACACAACCGACAGATTCAGGATGTTGTTGCTATTTCCCAAGAATGCTCCCACACAATCAAAACTAGAAGAGTGGTTGCATGCTTAATGAAAATTGATCTGATCAAGGCTTTTGAAAGTGTTAATTGGGAATTTTTGCAAATGATTATACACAAAATTGGATTTTCCCGTTGGCTCATTCATTGGGTTATGGCATGCATTTCCTCAACAAACCTGTCAATACTCATCAATGAGAAACCTACTAACTTCTTTAGAATCTATAGGGGACTAAAACAAGACTGTTCACTTTCTCTATTACTATTTATTTTAGTTTTTGATGGTCTGAGTAGAGGCATTCAGGTGGCTAGAGAAAATGGACTAATTACTAGATGTAGGGTAATAAGATCCACTCATATTTCACATCTCATGTTTTTGGATGACCTACTCTTCTCTAGAAAAATAAGGTAAGCAAACGACAAGCTTTCCACAACATACTTTCCAGATTTGAGGTGGCATCTAGACTTATGATGAACAAAGATAAATCTGTTATGATCTTTGATTACCCGGAGGTAGACTAGTATCTTGCCTCCAAGTCACTAGCACAGTTACTAACACTCATACAAGTAACTCAATCAGAAATTGGGAATATGAAAACATACCAGGAATTGGGAGTCTGAAAACAAATCAAATCCAGTATGTTAGGAAGTCTGTTGAATGCGCTCCTCTCAAATAATAAATCGTGCTTAAACCTTGCTTGAAAAGCATCTACTGAATGATGAATCTACGCTCCTCTCCAACTTAAATCGCCATCAAAACTTACTTTAGGGGCAGCCTTTAGGCACAACACAATAAAATTACAGACTTAATACATGGCCCATATTGCCATCTAGTCGCTCTCAATCGAAATTACCAAATGTAATGGTATCAAATGGTAATTGTAACATAATAATTAATACGAACTTCCATCATATGCACAATTAGAAAAAACAACTCAAAAGGAAACTGTTGTTTTTGAAATGGGAGCAACTCGGAAACTACGGTTTCTGAAATGGGATTTAAGTTTTAACATCAGTTGAGAATGGAAATTCACAGACTCAACCATTGTAATTTGTGATAGACTAACAATTGGAAATTGGAATTCCCAAAATTCTGATTTCAGGAAAAATGAAATTTAAAAAAAGGGTTGACAACTTAACAACCCTTCTTAAAAAATTTAAGATATTATTCCATTTTTTTTTAATAGCAAAATTCAAATTTTATTTTTATTTTTTTTACTAGTAAAATTTTCTCCCTACTTCTCTGACGTGCCAGAAGCCTTTTGAAGGGCTCTGACATGTTCAAATATGATAGTTGGTTAGGATGGAGTTCAAATTTCAAGATTAGAATTTTCATCGTGATGTATGGAATTATGATTGACATGGGATTGGATGATGAGTGAATATATATGGAATCATGAATGAAATAGGATAGGATGATGGTTGAGAATGGTAGAGGGGTTAAATTGAAAATGGTGTGGTTTTATAAAATTGGAGCTTTTTATTTTAAAAGAAATAAATAAATCTATATATAATATGGTTTTTTAATATAATTTTTAAGTGAGTGTAATTTTTTTATTATTTAAAATGTATTTTTGAATATATAAATAGATTTAACATTCCTAAAAAAATCCAATATATTTAGATTATATAAATTACATAACTCAAACATATAAATTTAACAGTTTTTAACTAGATTTCTCATAAAAATAACTAGAAAAAATTACAATGTTACATAACCATACAATAGTTTTTAATTATAATGTCAGAAAACCCTACAATAGTCTTAATTGCAAAAGGCTTCTTATTTCAACTTAAGTTGGATAAGGATCTGCTGGCCTTTTTTTTAAATTGAGAGCCTAGATTGATTCTCAAGGGAATATGCTCAGCATATGCTTAGTCTTAATGCTTATCAAACATTGTAGTGTATTAAAGAGTTTGTTAAGTTGCATTGAATTTTAATAAATTTAACAAATTAGATTCATGCGAGGTGGCTCCCACTCACCAATTTCCTAGGGATTTGAGATTATTCCAGTTTTAATAAGTTCCTCATTATTATTATAAAAATTCATTTATATATAAGAAAATTTTATTTCGCAAAATGGTCCATTACTTTTAATAAATTAAAAAAATTATATTCATGCCATGTGGCTTCCAACCCACCAATTTCCTAGGGATTCGATATTATTCCAATTGTAATAAGTTCCCCCATGATAAGTTCCTCATTATTATTTATAACATTCATTTATAAATAAAATATCCTGAGTGGGCCTAATGGTTTAGAGCATGTGTTTCCTCCTAAGGGATCACAAGTTCTAAACCAAAGTGGGGTAGAGTATGTATGCCTTTGTAGGCCTGGTTATGACCTTAAAATTAATAATAATAATTCTTTTTTTTTCTTAAGTTAGAGATGACCCATAACCTTTTTATACATGGTTAATCAGGTAAATGTGTGCATTAGTAAGGGATTCTTCGTGTTGCAATAGTTTTTTTGGTTATACTTATGAAGCCTTCGGCTATATCAACCACATAAATATTTTTAATGTGCTTGTACTAGTTATACTACTATCGGTTGCATATTGCTCATCTATTTTCTTCCATTTTGTGATTCTTTAATTCTTGACATGAGATTTAACTATTGAGGTGAGAGGCATATGTTTCAAGAAAACTTAGATATTTCCCCCAAAAAAATGACATGTTGTCTTAGCTTCTCTTACCATTGAAGTGAGGAATAAGATTTGGAAATATGTATAAAGAATTAATATGGCGAGAGAGCTAATTGGATATCACCATACTAAAACACAAAAGGGGGGTTTTAAGACAATATTTGAGACAATTTTTGGGTAAATTGTCTTAACTTGAGACAAAAAAACTTGTGTATTGCCTTAAATATTATCTTTAAGTGAGCATCTCAAATTATTCACTTAAAAAATTCTCTATAAAGACAATATATAACACAAACATTATTGTCTTAAGAGACATTTGTTTCATTTTTGTCTCTTGAGAGACAATAGGTGGGATTAAAGATATATTGTCTTTATAGAGACAATATGTCTTTAAGCATAGCTATCAACTCTCTAGAGACAATAAAAAATTATATTTAAATACAATACAATATTACTTTTGTCTCTATAGTGACATATAAAACAGTCAATCTAGAAAAACATTTCACTATTGAAATAAATGAATATAAAAGTATATAATTAAATACACTACAATATCATTGATTAATTCATGTTAGGGAATAGTGGGATCGAACCACTAACCTCCTTCTTATAAGGCATGCACAATCTCTTCCATTGAGCTAGCACCATTTAAAGAATTATGTGAGTTATAGTAATCTTTGAAATTGCATATATAGGTATCGATTTAAAAAAAAAAAAGATTATTAGCAAATAATAGCATAATTAATGTAAAATCTATAATCATGCAGCCCCTATATACTCCCTCTCCACAAGTCTGGGAAGTCACCCCTAACTGACTCAACCAGAGCTAAGTGAGCTATCAAATCTAGTAAAGCCAATTCATTATATTACCTTGCTTTCATAAGGCATTTTAGATTTTGCACCTTATGAGTGGAATCTATTCCATATAATAGGATAGGTAATGAACTATCTTCCATTCCTATTTTACTACAATAGATGACTATGATTAGTTAGTTCATTCATTCTAAAATTCTTATATAGATTGGCTCAGTCTCATCTTGCCCGAAATTCTCTATGGACAACGAGTGAGGATTATAGCTCTAGCGGGGCTTCTATTAGTAGAGGTAGGGTTGGGAATGATACGAAGACATATTTAATTCTCTACTTGTGCATCTCTTTTGAAATCCAATATCAAAAAGAGGATCTTTTTTCAAGAATAAAAACAAAAATTTTGTTAACTACAGTTGTATAGCAGATTCTAAGGAACTCACTTGACCTATCATGCTTTTAATAAGACTACCAAACTTGTAAGAGAAAGTAGAAACACTAGCATTATCAGTGTTAATATTCAAGTTTTGAGGGTGATTTACGAATTCCGGGTAAATTATGGGTTCATGGGTGTTGTGTCTGGCCAAAGGCCTTCCTTTGTTCATGCATCTTTGTTGGAAACTCTATCACAACAACAATTTTCTTTGAGATGAACTTTCGATGGGTACCTACAAATTTAGGGGAAAGGCAATATGAACATTATTATCACTAGAGTACACAGGGGTACTAGAACAAACAGCTCGTTTTGCCTTTGATTTTAGCCAGTAGGGATGATGATTTTTTTAGTTTTATCACCATATTCTTGAAGAATGGTACTTGGTAATGACCCCATATATCTACCGAGTCAACATATCGAAGTCCTATGCCTAAAAGCAAATGGACTATGTTTTTTTTATTGTTTTCCACAAGGGAAATGTAATGAATCTTCTATGGAATTGGTCATCTTATGTTCTTCATCATGGTTAGCACTATCATAAAAGATAGGAGGGACATCAAAATTTATGGCTAGCAAAAGTTCTAAAACCATAAAAATTTTGTGCCAAAGTATATTTCTTGTAATCTTTTGGCAATAGAATGCCATAGCACCCATCATCCCTCAAATCGATTGTGTATAGGTAATCTCAATTGTTGAACCTATATATTCCATGAGAAGTTCTTTCAATTTGAAATTTCTCCATTAAGTTTGATCCGGATTTAAATAGGAATGCAACAAATTACAGAGATAACCATAAACACAAAGATGTAGTAGAAATAATACTTCATTTCACTAATGTAAAATACTAAGATATTCTTACAAACAGAGAATGGAAATAAACAGCTAGGGTGATGGTATCTTATCTCTGAGAAGAGATGTGGTGGCTACATGCCTCTGAACTGTGTCAAAATGAGGCTCAAAGGCATGTTTATTGTTGAGAAATAATGGAAAACCCTAAACATCCAAAAACTTAACCCTAGAAGATGAAATGCCAAACAGTGGGCCCCGTTTGGGTAAATTGGTACATCAACTTCCCAGTGTCGTAACTTTGGCATACAATCTCTATTTGACGCGCAGAATATCTTCCTAGAAAGATCTATCCGAGAGCTACAAGTTTGGGAAGAGAAACATCAGTCCATGGACCCATGTTGCTCCCAGTTTTCCCAAAAACCATCATTTAGGGCCCCAAAACGGCTTTGGAAGTTTAGGACCCAAAAAACTACTAAAAATAGTAAACTGTGCTACAATTAACGAAACTGAAAATCTAAAAGAAACAATGGTGGGGGTCCAAGTGGACTTGGCGGGTGGCCACCAATATCCACCTGCATCATTCCTCCCCCCTTAGGAAGCAATGGTCCCCATTGCATTGAGTTCCTCCATGAGATGAGGAAACTTCTGCTAAACTTGGTCCTTGGTGAGCCACTTGCACTGGTGAAGGAGTTGGCCTGCTTTGACAACTCGATATAGTTGGATATTCTGCTAGCAAGTGTGCTTGATCTATGTGTCCATGATCTGATTAGTTGCAGCTTGTTCCATGCAATCTAGATTTAACTTTGTGGGTGTGAGTTGTTCTACAATGTCAGATGTGTATAATAATGGTGGAAAGTATGGCCGAAGGCAGTCCACACTGAACACTGGGTGCAGGCCAAGGAATGGGGGAATGCTAAGCTCAAATGCAATATCTCCCATAGCCTTGGTAATGGTTTAAGGACCATATCGGAGTGGTCTAAGTTTCGGATAGGCTTCAGTAAGGCATTCCTTTTGCAAATGAAACCATACTTTGTCGCCCACCTGAAACTTGTGTGGCACTTGATGTTGATCATGTCGCTACTTGTACTTGGCATTTGATTTCTCTAGAATGTCATGGACCTACTGGTGAATATGTTGGATGTGATCCATGAAGCTGTTTGTCTTATCGTTTTTGGATAGGACATGAGCCGAATTTGCATGAGTAGCTACAAATGGCATGCCCACATCAATGGGACATAGTGTGTGGAATCCCAAGCCCACCTAAAAAGGGCTGTGGCCACTCGAGCTATGGAGAGCCTGTTTCTAGCTGTGTTGAACATAGGGGAGGCTCTTGTCCCATGTGCGTGGATGCTTTGAGTTGTACATGCACATAATGTGTATGATCATCTTGTTGTCAACCTTTGTCTGGCCATTAGTTTAATGATGGAAGGCTATGGATTTAGAGAATTTGGTGTCTAACATCGACCAGAGACTGGACCAAAATGTACTGAGGAACTTACTATCCTGATCTGAGATGATAGACTATGGGATCCCAAAGTGTACCCACACTCATTCAAAGAAGAGTTTAGCAGTGGCTTCTACTGTGATGTTCTTCTTGCAGGACGCCATAATGGCCATCTTCGAGAACCTATCGACGACCACAAAAACACAGTCATTTCCATGCTTAGTGGAAGGCAAGCCTGACATGTAATTAACGGAGATGGATTCCCAAGGTTGACTAGGGGTAGGTAGCGGGGTATAGAGGCCTTGCTTTTTGACGGTCGGTTTGGCAATGGCACAGGCAGTGCATGATCTGATGTACTTCCCAACATCCTGTTGAAGATTTGACCAATAGAAATACTTTTGCAGTACTCCCACATTTTCTTGACCCCGAAATGCCCAACAACCCGACTGTAGTGTGCTTCCCAAATCATCTTGGTACGCTCACTTGAAGGAACACAAAGGTGACCAAGATGGCATATCAAGGCATCCTAGAGGTGAAAATATAGAATTGTTGACCCTCTAAGAGTGTCTTGTATGTGTGGCCGAATTCTGTGTCACTTTTGTAGAGAAGTGGCCAAATAGAAGTCTCGTGCTCACAAGAGTTGAGCACGGTGGTTAATGCCATGATTGGTGGTCGACTGAGGCAATCTACAACATTATTAGTGCTGCCCTTCTTATACTTGATATTCAAATTGAACTATTGCAGGTATGTGGACCACTTCTGATGGCGATCATTCTGCAATTTCCCTCGGGTCTATATGAACTGGAGGGGTTGGTGGTTTGTGTGGATGATTGTTTCCTTCCCCAAAATGTAATGATTCCATTGTCGGCAGGCCTACACAATGGAATACATCTCTTTGTCATAAGTGGGATACTTCCGGAATGTGTCTGAAAGTGTCTCAATGTGATATGCCACTGGATGCCGGTGTTGAGTAAGGATTGCCCCAATAGCATAGTCAAAGGAATATGTCTCGACCTCAAATGGTTGTTGCAAGTCTGGTACTGTGAGCACTGGTGTCGAGCAGAGGTGATCTTTCAACTTTGTGAATGCCTTCTGTTGAGATTCAGACCAAAATAAATTTTCTTTCACTCCTCCCTTAGTGACTTGACTCAAGGGCCAAGTGATACGAGAAAATCCCAACACGAACCTGCGGTAGAAGTTGGCAAGACCTAGAAAGCTTTGAAACTCTGTTAGAGTGGTTGGAGAGGGCCAATCCTGAATGACTTGGACCTTGGTTGGATCCACATGCACCCCCTCTTCATCAATAATGTATCCCAGATACTGAACCTAGGTCATGCCAAAAGTGCATTTCTCCGAATTGGCACATAACTTGTGTTGCCGCAGTGTTTGGAGAACCTGTCGGATGTGGTGGAGGTGCTCTTCCCAACTCTGGCTGAAGATCAGGATTTCATCCAAGTATACTACTACAAATGAGTTGGTGAATGGCTGCAAGATGTCATCCATTAGCCTCATGAAGGTTTTAGGAGTATTTGTCAATTCGAAAGGCATAACCAACCATTCGAAAAGGCCCTCCTTGGCTTTGAAGGTAGTCCTCCACACATCGGAGGGTTCGATTGGTACCTGGTGATATCCTGACGTCAAATCGGTCCTGTTGAAATATTTTGCCCCCCTTCAGTTGGTCCAGGAAGTCATCAATCCATGGGATTGGGTACCTATTATAGACGATGATCTTGTTCAGTGCTTGATAGTCAATATGGAGTCTCTAAGTCCCATCCTTCTTCTGTACCAACATTATTGAGCTCCCACAGGGTGATGAACTTAGGCGCATGTGACCTTTCTGCAGCAGCTTCTAAATCTGCCTCTTGATTTCATCGTTCTCGAAAACGGAGTGCTGATAAATTGCTCCATTGGGTAGTGGCACACCTAGGGTCAGACTGATGGAGTTCTTGACCTGACAGTGTGGAAGAACCCATGCAAGGTAGGTGAAGATGTCCTCATTCTCCTCCATGACCTTTCCCATTTGTAGTTGTCGTTCGGAGGGGACCTGTATGGCGGTCGTGGCCACCATCTTCTTCTTTCCTTGAGGACATATCATCAAGAAAACAAATTTCCCAGTTTTGGAAATGAGCTTACTGCATTATTTTGCAATAAGCAAAGAGATGGCAGTAGGCAGTGCTACCTTCAGTATCTTGTACAACTTATTTCCTAAAGTAATAACAACAACACGAGGTCTTGATTCATACACAACCTGTTGCTTCCACAAGTATGGTTATCCTAATAATACATCATAAACTTCAAGGGGAGCAATGTCACACAATACCTCATCTGTGAAAGGCTTGATGTTGTATGGAAGGTGACAATCTCGTCCTTGGTGAAGCCACCCGATGATGTATGGTTATGGATGTGTTGTGGTCGATAAGCCCAACCACTTCACGACCGCTGTCGAAATGAGGTTCTTTTGGCTCCCACTGTCAATAATGAACTGTAGCTGGGATCCCTTTACCCGCATCTGGGAGTGGAAGAGATGTTGTTCCTCCTCTAGATCTTTGGGTTCCTCCTTCTGAATCTTCGTGATGGCAATGGTGGTGTTGGGCTCTGCATCGATAATATGCTTCCCTTTGTCATTCCCCTTGTCGGTTTTTGACTTAGATTAGGAACATGCATTTGGTTCTGAAACCTTTAGCTCAGCCACCAGTGACTACTTGGCCCGACACTCACTTGTGTTGTGAGTGGAGCTCTTATGGAACTCACACCATTTTCCCGTGTCCTTTTTCGGCTTCGCGGCACTGTTCTTTTCTTGCAGCTTTGGCGGGTTGTCTTGGGCCGCCCCGCCTTGGCTTTGTCCTTTGTTTTGTAGTTTGGGGGCACTTTTCCCTTGCTTTGGATTCGTACATCCAAAGTCTCACTTCTTCTATTTAAACTTTTGCTCAACCTTGACGGCATATCAGTGTGCCGTGCCGAGCGAGGAGATGTTCAAGAATTCTATTTCTTCCTGGATGTACTTATGTAGGTAGCCGTGGTATTTGAGTATCAAATGCTACTCTGAATCCTTAATACCCAACTTTGTGCGAAGGGTATGGAAAATATTGGTAAACTTCGAAACGTCCTGGTCCCTTCCCTACTGCAGTGTGGTCCACTTTATGTATTGATCCTCATAGCTTCCGACAGGGTAGTACTACTCCTTGATGGCATCTCAGAATGAATTCTAGGTGGGTGCAGCTGAAAATAGTGAGTTGGTACTTTCATCCTTCTACTCGAAGTAGGTTTCCCACTAGTCCTTGATGTGGGGGGCTGCTTTAAGAAGAGTGAAAATAATCTTTTCCCAACTAGAAAAATCATGAACAGAAAAATAACCTCTAGTAGATTTAACTATTTATCAATGACATCTGCATCTATCTGACCCTCGAATATGGGGATTTCAAAATTAACTTGTACCTTAAACAGTGTGGCGTTTCCAGAGTAGCTATTGGAAGTCGATGTGTCGTCCTTGGGTAGCTGTTGAAGGATTTGGGCAAAGCTATCCATCATCACATTCCTTTATCGCTCGAGGACTTCTTCGAGCAAGATTTTGATAGGATCTCCTGCCCGCTCGTCTTTCTTTTCATCCGCCAGGGGAGGCCATTGGGATTTGTGAGGCTAGTTTTGCAAAGATTCGACCAGTTCAAGCCCTAACTCCTTACATCTTGACCTCGTTGGGGACATACAAAAAAAAATAGAGAAAAAACAGACAGCTCTGATACCATTGATCTGGATTTAAACAAGAACACAACAAATTACAGAGATAACCATAAACACAAAGATGCAGTAGAAATAATACTTCATTTCATTAATGTAAAATACTGAGATATGCTTACAAACAAAAAATGGAGATAAACAGCTAGGGCAATGGTAGCTTATCTCTAAGAAGAGATGTGGTGGCTACATGCCTCTAAATTGTGTTACAATGAGGCTCGAAGGCCTATTTATTGTTTAGAAACAATGGAAAACCCTAAACATCCAAAAACCTAACCCTAGAAGATGAAACACCAAATAGTGGGCCCCATTTGGGTAAATTGCTACATCAACTTCCCAGGGTCGTAACTTTGGCATACGATCTCCGTTTGATGCGCACAATATCTCATTAGAGAGGTCTAACTGATAACTACAACATTGTGAAGAGCAACATCAGTCCATGGACCCATGTCGATCCCAGTTTTCCCAAAAATCGTTGTTTAGGGCCTCAAAACGACTCTGGAAGTTCAGGACTCGAAAAATTGCTAAAAATAGTAAATTGTGCTACAATTAAGGAAACTAAAAAGCTGAATGAAACAATGGTGGGGGTCCAAGTGGACTTGGTAAGTGGCCACCAATATCCACCTGGATCAAAGTTACACATCGTAAAGTGACTTGAAGAAAACAAAACCCAAGATTTGAATATTGCAACAAAATAAATCATAATTCAAATGCACTTGGAGGGGAGAAAGTTGGCTCATAACTAGAGGAGATCTCAGAATTCATTAAATGAATTTAATCGAGGAACTTGAACAATGAATATACCTAAAATGATACCAAACAATGTAGGGACAATCTTATGGAAGGATTGGTGCAAGCTAAGCTAGGTTGTTGAAACAATGAGAGGCATTGCTTGAGTTTGCAAAGAAGTCAAGTGAGAGCACCAACCTCATACAATGTCATTATGAAATAGCACCTTCGTGGTCCTAAAAATATTGCACTACACCTTAATCTAGAATAGTTATGAGAAAAATGGAATTTAGAAGTTGTAAGATGATTACTCCATTTTTGTTGGCACCATAACCTATTGTACTGGGTGCGCTAGCTTCTTCATTTTCATTGATAGACCAGCCATGAAAGGTTCCACCTTTTAACTATGTAAATTGTAACCCATATTAAGTGGACAAGGTGTCAAATTGATCACAGTGGATTACATGGCTAGAATTGGGTCACAATCATGACAAAATAATGAAAACAAGGAGAGACAAGTTTGATCGCATTCATTGCATAAGATAATAGATCTTGCACAAGTTGTACTTGTAATGATTTGTATGGATTAGAAGGATGTATACTTCTCTATTTTGTAGTAGAAGATTGCAATCAAGGAGGGAATAGAGTTTATACAAATTATGTCTGTTGATAGTGTGAGACTGGTGATCTGCAATCACATCAATCCTAGAGAAAGGTATAAATTGAGACCTATTATGCAAGAAGAGGAATGTCCTTATGGTTGTGAAACCTTATCCTATAAGGGCTCTAGATTATACCTCAGAAAAAAAGTAATTTAAATGAGTGAGACAAAGGTGATATATATATATACATTTGAGCATTGAAATGAGTTATAAGGGGTTGACCTTTGGATGGTAACAATTTTCAAAATATATCTAGGGCCTACCTTGCAATGTTGAATTTAAATGTAAGTGAGCCAACTCAATCTGTTGCATTTATTACATCCATGGGTGAAGTGTTTGTCAAGCCGACCTGTAGGGGTGGAAATATATTGAGAAGGGGGTTGATTTTTGAAAAAATAACATTTAAGGGGATTGTTGGTGTGATCATATGGCTTATCAAGTTATCAACTAATTAATTTTGGGAGGTTATGTTGCTTCAATTGTAATGTTCACTTGGAAAATATTTGAAGGATTGCTAGCATTCCAATGGAAAAAATCTAGCATTTGAAGATTTTTGGAGGCTACACGAAGAATCATAAAGCCATTTATTATCATCACTATGGGGTTCAATGTGTATTGGTAAAGCTTTTGCACCCACTTGGGGGCTTGTGTTCCCACAATGGAGGATGATTTGATGGCCATGGTAGTAGATTTTAAATGTTAAAAATTTAAGTAATTTCTTGAAGAATTTAATATTACCATTAATTATATAACATTTCTATGGTCTTAGGGTTGACTATTAGGTTGCCCCACTCATAAATTATTTCTTTATAAAACAAGTTTTAGTTTCGTGGGTTCTTAGTTACATTGTAGGAATTCATACATAACTGTTTGGTTCAATGAAAGAAGCCCGATTTTTCACTGAACCAACTTTTTCCGATTTAGAGCCACTGTTCAAAATGGTTTGGCACTCAAATTGGCCTCACTAGATTTTCTCTCAAAATGGTTTGACCTGTCAGTTCAACTAGTTCCAATTTGTTCCAATAACGTCGGTTCTAATATCTAGAACATATCACAGTTACCTTTGGTAGGACAAGGGAGGAGTTTGGATACATGTGACACAAAACTCTTATTGGTGAAGCAAATAAATCTACCATGCAATTGTTGTTCAAAACAAGTTGTGATTCAAGGCATTGTAGGTATGTTTAACATTATCATGTTATGTATTACGGAGTGTAAACAGTCATAGGGGTTGGGTGAAATGGTACAAAAACATATTCCTAGGAATGTTGACTTCCTCTTTAGTGAAGTGTCAATATTTCTAGTAAGATGTTTTTGTAGAATTAGTTGTCAAAAACATGCAAGTGATTCAGTTATTGTGACAAGTTACATCTTCAATATTATGAATTTTAGAGACCATCACTTTTCCATTGGCATGAAGTAGAAGTATCAATTGCACTAAATTGATTTTCCTTGTTTGGGAAGCCTTTGCTCAATTTTTTTTGCACATGGGGTACCCTCCCAACTTATGAGAGGCTTTAGGATGTCTTTTCCTAAGAAGGAACAAGATAAGAATCAATTGTTGCCCAAAAGGAAAAAATGTGTGAAACTATGTTCTCATCAGGAAAATGAAGAAAGGATGAAAGAAGAATAAATATGAAAAAGATAAGACGAAGGAATCTTCCCTTGACTCTGGTTCTAGGAAAAAGAGTCAAGTGATTTTTGCAAGTGTGACAAGAAACAATATTATGATAATGAATGCTCAAAGAAGAAAGTATTTAGAAAAGGTAATGGTAAAAAACACAAAAAAAAAAAAAAATATATATATATATATATATATATATTATAATATATATATATAAATATATATATGTAGTTAGAGTAGATAGTTCAATTGAAGTGAATGGGTTGGCATCCACATTAAACACTACAATTTTCACAATTTCATCCATTTCTACATATTATCACTTGCAAATACTTTTTATATTTCAATGAAAGAAACCAATGGTTTTTGGATAACTATAAGGAACTAAGTCCCTCTAACTGATGAAGCTTCCTATGACTTCATAATTGGTGATGTCAATTCGAGGGGAGTCTCCATGGATGCTTTAAGGCTTCAATGTTGAATTCTTAGGGGAAATTGACAATCCAAATCTGCAATAAAACGTTTTGATTTGCAACAAGATTTTCAAAATTTGCAGTTTTTCTCTTCAAGTCAGTGATAATAAGATTTAGAGTGATTAGACATGTTAAAATAACACAAAATTGTTATAATTTCCCTTTGTTTTTTGGATAAAATTTGTAGAACAATTAACAAAATTGACCAAACACATAATGAAAACTTTCCAAGTCACTGTTTTATTGCTAATATGAGATATACCTCTATTAGCACTTGAAATTGACCAAGTGTTTTGTAACAAAATAAACAAAGAAACTTAGTGTAACATTAGGAAATCTACTGACATTGTCACCTTGGTTTTTTCATCTCACTCTGGGTTGGTCATTTTCTAGCACTGGGGGAGGGGTTGCTAGGGGTCTAACTCCTAGATACACAATATTGTTCATAAATTAGAACTTATATTAATGAAATAATTCATAGATGTTTCTAATTACGAAATTAAAATCATCAAGCTAGGTTGCAGAGAAAGACTATGGTAAATGTGATGAACTGGGTTCTCATTTAAATCTTTTACACATAAGTTTAAATTTGCAATGGTTTTTTGCATATATGAATTGATTATATTAAACGAGGAAATGATAGAAGATGTGATAAAGTGGTAAACACTCTCTTATAACCTATGTGGATTGGACTCGTGGAGAAAAGAGAGTGTAAATCTACTACGCAAACTTATTAAGTTTTATTCTTGCAGATGATTATGAAAATAATAATGAGAACTAAATAATAAGAAGAGCACCATAATGACACATGCTCAACATAAAACATTGAAATTGATAACAACATGGAAATTAATAACCACAAGGATATCTAAGCATTATCGGCATATAAAATACATCCAAAAAATTGATAAAACAGAGATCAACTTTGCAAATTCGATAATACCACTTCTCTCCACTCCTGCTCACTCATCAATGACACATATGATATAATGGAAAAGAAGAGAAATCATAAATGATCAAGGATAACCAAATTTGGATATTGAAGTTATCCCAAGACACCTAAATAGGCACCATCCTAACTACAGAGGATCTTCAAGAGTTTGGACGGAACTCTTTTGATGATGTTCCACATGTCCTAGAATTTATGAGGTATATCTTAGAATTGGAAGAAAGACATGAAGATTTCATGATAAAATTATTTATACTTTCTTTGGGATAATAGTGTAATGCCTGGCTCAAACATTCTTGCAACCCAAAGAGAATACATTCTCTCAAAAACCTAGTTGAAAGCTTCCTCAAACATTGTCACCCAAGATTTCAGAAATTTAATGATCATGACCAGCACTTGTTGGAAGCCTTCCACAAGGAAGGCCACCTTTCTCTTTTTTTAGGAAATGATGACAACCATGAAGATAATGATGGAGGTTTTTTTGGAGGAAGAAGACCTTTTGGTGCTAAGTGAATGAATTGATGAAAATGAAAAGGTATTGTAAGAAGAAGGTCTTCCTCATATCCTTCAACATGATGATCATCCAGATAAGGAAGAAAATTTAGAGGGTAAATATCTATATTGTGATGATGTTTCTATTGTTATAAATAAAGTGTTAAGCTCAAAATTTTAGGAAGTTAGCACTGTTGGAATCAATTAAGAGGCTACTAGCTTACTACAGATCCAAAAGAAGAATAACAAAGTAGCCCTGATACATACTTGATCTAGATTCATTATTTTCTTAAAGCAAAGGAATATCATATGTAGTGTGTTTTGAATCCAGTCCTATCTGTGATGAATATGAGAATACAAATGAAATTAAATAACTTTTCCCAGATTCATATGTGATCCGTTTTATTTTCCTAGAACTCAATATCAACACAGCTAATGTGATGTGTGATCAGTCCAACCCCAAGGCAGAGAATGATAGGGTTGTTTATGAGGAGGATAATGAAGGAATTGCTAAAGGGAGCATACTAGATTAACCTTGTGATGAGGGCTTAATTCTACCTTTATATTTTGTAATGATGAAATTCTTACCTCTCCATTTGATGAAAACTATGAAAAATATAAAGAAAATCCATATTTGGAGACCTCAAATGATATGCATCAGGGAAATTGCAAAAGTACAAAGCACTGTAAAACATGTAATGATAGGATTTTTATATTTTTTCGAAAGTGCGGGCAAGGTTTTCTCACAACAAATAGTAAGGTAAAAAGAGAGGGTGAATGGGATGAATTTGTTTATACTTAGTTATCATATATTATAGATGACTTGACTACAAAGGTTACTAGAAATTTTAGTGAAGAGTAGATTGTGTTTAATTAAATAGTCCACTAAAATTGCTCAAAGAGGCCCTGAAATCTCTCTTCTCTGTGGAAGAAATGGATATTCTCAAGATGTTGTTACATATGATGAAATTTTTGGGAATACAAGAGTTGTTGAAAATGGACCATTCATTCCAGAGGTGATGGGGATCCCAACATATTTTCATTTGTATTTTAATGTGTCTCTATTTTCAACAATGATCCAACACAAAAAAAAATGGATATTACTATCTCAAGATGATGAATTGGTTACTTTGGATTATGGACTTCACTTTGGCATCTTTATCTTTAGATTTTGGGGTTCTCAAGTGATCCCAAGAAGGACGTGTGTGCCCAATAGGAGCAAGATATTACCTCCTAGTTTGCATGAGGGTACCATAATAAATTCGTCCCTCAAAATTATCCCACAATTTCTGGACAAAGGAGATCAATGAAATGTTTGGAATTATATTACTATGATCAGCCTCTACCAGCTTCGATGATAGATATGACAGTCTTTGGGTTTTCTTCTAAATTAGAGACAAGGCTATTGTTTGATAGAAGCTTATGGGTAGTTGGATTTCATATAGAATAAGATAACTAAGATAATTAATCCCATGGTTGGAATATCCCCTGGTATAATTGATGATCCTAAAACGAAGTGTAACCTAGAGTGATGAGTAGACAAGGTCTTGCATTGAGAAGAATTAGGGTGTTGTTTGAAATGTATAACCAAGATTTCACCCTGCAACAATGTTTCTCACACAGATGATGGAGATATTACACAGTTTCAAAAACTAGGAAACATTTGAAATAGATCTTCCGTGACTTATAAGGCACTACATGGCTACAATTTTTGTACAATTATTGTGGGGCATGCATAAAAAATCCTAGTCAAGGGCAAACATAATATTGAAACTTAATCTAAATCCATCATAGTGTTGTGTCCTGAGAATGAGAAATACATTTGTATAACTATATCATTACTTGAAGTTGTTTATGTGGTGCACGTGTTTGGAGATAACTAAAAAATTCCAACGTGTAATAAATATGTAACAAGGGATGACTTTCAACAACTTCTGAAGCAAGCAGAGTTAAAAACTACAAGTAAAACTACCTAAGTGTTTGGTCTAACTATAGATAAAAAGGTCTGAGAAAACCTGATCTGAGTTGAAGTATAAAGGGAGGTTTAAAAATAAACAAATTGACACACACACACACATGCCATCAATGAACTTTTCACTCCTTGGACTTATAACATAATCAGACTATTTGTGTTTCAGTTTAATTTGAGGTTTTTGAGGATATATATATATAGTATTATATATATATATATATATATATATATATATAGAGATGTGAGGTTTTGGAATGCAATGATCTTTGTTCTGGGTGAATCTAACTAGTTGAGTAGGCCACCTTTGTAGGAGTGTTTTCTTAATGGAATTTCATTTGTTTGAAGATTCATGTTCAGTATCAAAGAGAGCATGGGTTGTTTGACAAGTCTTCCTATTTTTTGGAAACCTTAGAAATCATTCTCTAAAGCCCCAAACATTCACCTTAAAGAGACTACAGAATCATGGTGTGTGGCATGTCAGAAGGTCACATGGAAGGTTAGAAATCTCACATTTTCCTCATGGAGGAGGATTTGCGGGTATAAATTCCATGTTTGGCAAGCCTGTGAAGGCTAGATAGTCCATTTCAAAACATCAACTATACGTTTGGTGAGCCTTCGAATGCTGGAAAGTACCATGTTTTCATGCTTGGAAGGTTACATATGGAATGGTACATTACGGAAGGGCCTTTGGACATTGGACGCCTAACATGAACTACACAAAAGGGACTTTGAAGGTTGCATGCCTAACATGAACTCCACAAAATTGAAATATCAATTCCAAGAAGAGGAAAATGTCTACATTTACATTCAAAAAGTGTGCTTCAAAAAGAAGGATCAAAAGTTAAAACCTCTCAAATATATCCATCCACCATTTTAAAGAAAATACAACATAGTAATTTTTGGCTAGCCTGTTCATAATAATGAACATTCATCTTGTGTTCAATGCAATTTGTATAAAGCTCTTTCAATCATAGGTATTAAATTGGGACGAAAATGAAATTATTACTATATATATTGAGGGGATCACTACAAAGGTTGACACTCAATTTAGGGAAAATAATTTTCAAGAGAAAAGGTAGTAAAAAGTTGGGTATAGTTCATCTTTCTCAAATTAAGAGCAAATTTACTGGCAAAAAAATGGAATACCACATAATCGAATAATATGTAGTTTCCCTTACCAAATTTTCAGTTGATGGGGACCAATAACTCCTAAGTAAAGAATTTTTCTCATTAGATAAAGTATATGACCAAGTCAAAATGTCATTGATATATGCATAAATTCAAAAAATTATGGGAGGAAAGTTCTACACCCTCTACACCAACACAAGAATAGTTTCTGTAAAAATTACATGCTTAACACTAGCACCAAGATCCAACACTTGCATCGGGGTAAAACAACACCTACACAAATTCCAACATCCTAAATGTGTGTTACAATAGTATATGCAAGTTTTCTAATAGCAAAATAATGGATCGCTCACATGGCTATTCAAGTGTAATTGCGGCACTGCATTTCTTGTAGAAAGGACATGCACTGCAAGTTGCATTCATATAAAGCATGCAAAATACTAGCAATCATGCAGTGAAATTAAAAATTTCCTAGCAAAAGAAAACATCAACAATATATTACACTTTGTAACATTAATCTTGTAATTGGAAGTTAGATAGTCAGGAAGGTAAACTAATTTACCTCCATTAGATTGTATAATGGTTAATTCCATTATACCAAGTTTACTAACTTGATTGAGACCTTTACTTCTACATCATGTTAGCACAAAATTTAGATTTCACAAATTCCAAATATATTGTGTGAATGCTCTATCCATGTTATTATTCATCAGTTCTTCAATGAAGCTTGTTGGGTGCAATTCTTATGCACCACTCTTAATAGTGTGGATAGGGACCAATGGAAATGAGGTAATAATGACCTATCGTAGGGAAGGGAAACCTATTGAGACCTCCAACAGTAAAATAACAAGATGTTCATTATGAGGACAACCCATGTAGATGGATGATGGAATTTTGGGAACTCCTAAAATCGATAAGGATGTATCTACAAGATTAACTTGCACATATGAAGAACAATCTATGAGTAGATCATACTATCAAATTAGTGATGTTTCTCAAATGTTGAGAGAATTGTGGGGTAAGTCTGGTTGTAGTTGTAGAGACTCGCCAAAACTCAAGAGATAACACTAACAATGACACGGATCAAGAACTCTAAATATGTATATATAAAGAGAGATAAAGAGTACCAAAAATACAAAGAATTATTATAAATTATTAAATCCCAACTAAACATAATGCAACAAGTAATTATATATTTTGATATTGAAAAGATGAATCATTGTTTTTCTAAGGGATCACTTGTCCAAGGTCCCGGATAGCTTGCAATAATAAAATCAGTGGATGTGGCCACAAAATGTACCAAGTTAAATAATGAAAAAATGGGGATAAATAAAAGGGAGGCAATCAAGCATGTAGGAAATGCCAAAAAAAATTCTCCTTTTGTAGGTAAATAGGTGTTGTAGGTCAATTGTTTTTGTATCAACTCTAGAAATGACATTGTAAATTGGGAACACATGCTTTCAATCTCAATTCCAAGCCTGCAAGTACCTTGAGTACATTAGGCTTATTGTATACAATAAAATACTTTTTAATGAATATCAATTTTTCTTACCATAAGATACTCTTTAAAGGATATCATTTTTTCTTTCTTTGGTTTAAAAGGGACATTTTGTCAAACAGCTGAAGCTTACAAAGTTCAAATGAGGAGGAATTTCTGAGACCTTCTGGACCAATGCGTTACCAATAAAGCAAGCCTATTGTGAAGTAGTACAAGCAGCAACATTTCAAAAATAAAAGAGTTCGCATAAGCTGTAATGAAAGGGGCGTGAACAACACTATTCTAGTGGAAGCGTTGAACTAATTTCCCCTTTGTAAAACCTATTGATCAGATCAATATGAAACACTATCAAAACTCAGTGTCTTTTGTAATCCAAAAAAATATCTAGAGTTGAAAACCCTATGTTCAACAAATAATAAATCTTACAGTTCAGAATTCAACAAACAAGGGCATTCTCATGCGAACCTCATCACGCTCCCGCAGAAAAGCGAGTTTTTTATCAGTCTTCTTCTTAAGCATATCATGATACTGAAAAAAGGACCGAAACTGAAAACTATGAGACATGTTAATGAATATAACAAGATGATAGAAAATATTCAAACCTGAAAATAAAATGTGAACTTTGAGATATGAATTTAAAAAAAAAAAAAAAACCTTGCTAATGTGAACATATAAAAATAAAAAAGATTACTATTAATCTATCAAAATTTTACATACCAGGGCTGGGAAGATTTAATATAGAATGACCATGTACCTTCTTTGAAGTGAAGACCATCTAAACTCTATCCGAAAATACATGACAAATGGCAAAAAAATTGGTAAAGAAATCATCTAGACGATAAATAATGTCCAGGAATTGAGCATTTAAGAGCTGCATTCTTTTTCAAATTTCATTTTCACCTCTTGCTTCCTTTGCATCCTGAAGAATTCTTTTAACATTTGTTATGTGTAATACATGTGTCTAGAAAATTCACGCACAAGATCAGCATGGACCATTTTAGCACAACTGCATTGATTAACTAGAATTCATCGAGTCGTGATCAACATAAGAAAAAAGTATCAACATGGAATCCTTCCATTAAATCCAAAAGTGCTTCTATCATGCACATTCATTTCAGGAAAGATCAATCTAATGAGATTTTGCACATCAAAATTGTTCATGGATAAAGGAATCACAACAGATATATTTTTCATGAACTAATACTTATAGTCCAGGTTCATGTAACATTCACACTTCAAACATAATAGTTAATTGACAATCATAATTCTTCATCAACTTAGACCTATCATACATGTACATTGTCTAAAAAATTCTTCAGTCACTTGCAAGAAATACTTATACTTAGATCTCAGTAATCCCATTCATTTTCTCTCCACAAAAATAATATGATCACAATGATTCTCAAAAGAAACATGCTTAGTTCAATATTTTATTCTTAGCAATTTTTTAAGAAAATATTTTGGTAAATATATAAAAGAAAATATAGCAAAAATACTCTATCTGTTAAAAAAAAACATAAATTCCATTTCTCTAGAATGAGAGCGTGAACCATGGCATGTAGGAGTTGGCTAAATTTGGAGAATGGAGTGGAATGCTACAAATTTGATGTCTTGAATTTTGATTATCATAACAAATTCTTATCCATAAATGGATAAAGTTTAACATACAACTATTTCTTTGGCATCAAAGGTCGCTAATAAGTCCTTATGAAGGCTTTATGTGGAGGACATGATGTCCAAAATTTGTAGAATTCATGCCCTCTTCCCCCCCAATGTGAATTTTCACTCCACCCACTTAGGGCCTTCACTCTTTTCACTTTTCTTTTCCTTCTAGGTATTTTTCCATCCCCATCTTTTGCGTGACTCTTTAGACATGACACTTGTATTTGATATTCCTATGGGAATGATTGTTTGGATGTATTTTTCTCGAAGTAATAATGGGTTTCAAAACATCGATCAATTTGGAGAAGAGTATTGTGGTTAATGCTCTAAGAAACCTGCAATCAAGTTATTTGTGTGTTTGATTTTGTAATTTTACTTCTATTGTATTAGTTCCTGGTTTCAAATATTTGGATTGGGAATAAGGTACTTACTACTATCCCTTTAGTGACCATGTGCTTTCAACCCTATTATATGCTATCAAAGGAGTTCTAGAGAGAATAAGAAAAATGGTATTTAGATTTCTTTGGTTAGGGAAAAATCAAAATGTTCCACTAGTTCAATTGAAGACATTAGCCAAACAAAAAGTTGAGTAAGGATGGTGATTATAAAAAATAATATATTTTTGGAAGTCTTCGGTAGCTAAAATATTGTGGAGAGTCATCTCCATAGATTGGTCGAGTCAAAGGAAGACAAGAAACATTGTAAAGAAGGAAATGGGGAGCAAGTAATAGTTGAGATGGATCCATGTGTTGGGTGCCAAAATGAATTTGGGTTGCTAGGAATGATAAAATTGGTGCAAGGAAGTGGAATTTTGAATTTTCATTCTTGATCACATAGTGGACTAGGCCAATACTTCCATTTGACAGTAACGGTGGAAGAAGGAAAAAGCTCTAGTGTTTGTAGTAGATGAAGCCATCAAGTGGGATGATTTTATAGAGAAATCGTGTCAAAATTTTAGAGCAGGAAGATATAACTGTGTGATAAAAAAACAAAATTTAGGTTATTATTCAACTATTCTCATCTAAGCCTGAAACAAAGGTTGCTGTTGGAAGAAGTTATGAAAGGTTAATGCACTGAAAAAATTGCCAAAAAAGTCATGGCTAGTATTAATGAAGAAAGTACTAATATGGAATAATTTGCAGAGACAATATAAAAATGATCCTGGAATATGAATTCTTTGTCAGGAATATGATAAAAATGTAACTCATTTGATCGTAAAATTTCCTTATGTAAAGTAGCTATGAGAAAAAGTGGACCAGTTCATAAGTTTTAAGAATGGTTGGTAGGGATTCTTTATGAAGCAATGCTTGAAAAGTATGTTATCACCACTATCCTTTATATAAAGACATAACCCATTTAGTGATAGAAAATATTTTCCCTTTAGGATTGGACAAATATCAAGGAAGACCCTTGAAGCTTAAGGCTATAGTTACTATGTTGTAGGTACTTAATTGTAGTGAACAAATATCGAGGGACTAAAGCTAAAATGCATGGTGGAATATGAAGTTGAATATCTAATCCAGGGCATGTACCAAGGGATCTATGGAGGTCATTTTGTATTAAGGGCTACAACCCGTTAAATTATAACATTTGGGTATTACTAGCCCACCGTGCTTTTTTATGTTCATAAATTTTTTAAAGTTTACTTAGAACGCTAGACCTTTGTTGGAAGACAGAAGCTCCCTGCATCACCTTTGAAGCATGTCCAAGTAGCATCCCCTTGCAATAGTGGGACCTTTACTTCATAGGCTAAATACATCCCCCCTTCCAATGACCAACATAGATGAATCCTTACAGCTATTTATTAGTTCACCATATATGCCACTGACCACATTATCATTAGATTAGTGGAAGAGAACATCTTGTCTAGGTTTGTTCATCCTAAAAAAATAGTAATTAACAATGCTAAAGAATTTATCTCCTTTAGGATGCTATCTTTTTTTCAAAAAGACAAAAATCCTAAATGATTTATCTCAATACTACCCCCGTGTGAATGGCCAAGTTGAGTCTTCAAACAAAAATCTCATGAAAATTGTCAATAATCATTTAGCAAAGAACAATAAGGCATGGGACTTATAGCTTAGGTATACACTATGGGAAGACATGATCAACATAAATAGAGCCATAGGGAAAGCTTCTTTTCATCTAATATGGCATGGAGGTAGTGTTACCTATTCAGCTTGAGCTACTTATGATGAAGCTTCTACAAGATTTAGTAGAAAAACCAGATAATATCCAAAGGAAATGAAACTAGTTATTCAAGGTCCAAGAGAAGATAAGTCAGGCACATAATAAGAGAAAATAATATCAAGAAAGGATGGAAGGAGGTGTTTGACAAAAAGGTCAAGCCACATTAATTCCAAAATGGAGACTTAAACTTATTGTGGGACAAGAGACATGAGGACTCAGGCAAGCATATGGTTAGGACCTGTTAGCTCTGCTACAAACCTTCAGCATTTGGAGGGCCAAAATTTAGGTCTCGCCGCGTGTTTTTCTCAGAAGGTAGCCCGTCGTAGTCTTTTCTTCCCTTCCCCTTCATGTCCCTTATGCTTCATAGCCCCGCCATCTATGTTTTTCCTCCTAAAACCTCTTCATTCCTCATTTAAATTCCTCCGAAGTTCGTCAAACTCCCTTTGTCCCCAGCCCTTAAGCGCAAGTCAAGTCTTCCATAAGACCCAACCATATAACCTTGGCACTTTCATTCCTCATTGCTATCAGAGCTTTTAGCGAGCCTCTCATAAGTCATGATCATAGCATTGCTGATCGTCGATTACCGACTGCCCATATCGGATGCGATGTAATTATAGGCTGTTGTTAAATGACTCCATCGGGTCCATCGCACCATCGCAATCGGTTCTTTGAATATACCAAGGTCTTTTCCGATTTGCAATGCGATATTAAATATCGGACCCGATACGACTAACTGCTTCTGTGTATAATGTTTCAAGTCTGCCTCCGATAGTGTGTTTGCCATATTGCATAACTTTCCCTGCAAACCAATCTCCACCGTCCGTTCATTGGATCTGACGGTCCTCGTTCTTCCTGCACATATGCCTCCCGATAACCCTCATACACCAATCTTCGCTATTCAATTCATCAGATCTAACAGCTAATATTCAATCACACATCTGTGCCTTCCCATTGCCTCCCGCCATTAGATCTCAGCCATCAATGTGTGTGATCTAACGGGCCACATCTGTTTGACCCTCTTTTACCAATATTTCCCCTTCCGATAGATCCTTGCCGTTGATCCACACGATCCAACGGTTGAGCTTTGTCCCCTTCCTGCTCATGCTTCCTCCATGATCCTAACTCCTTTGACTGTCTAAAGCTCCTGATGGACAACAACGATCAACCACCCTGTACCTGCACAGTTAATATCTCAACAACTGCATTTAAAAGACAGGATGGCCAGAGAAGGAAAGGAGCACTCTCGAGCAGTTAAAAGCATTGAAAGGTTATGGGTTTCATTTATATTTTACTGCGTCTGCCCAAGATGGACAGTAGAGTACCAGAAAAGGTCGATTTTGTCCATTAAAGCAGTCAGATTGGTATCAGAGGCCCATATTAAATTGTAAATGTGGTTGGTGGTCCATTATGACCCCTCCACACATAGGTTAGCAGAGATTTTTTGTAATCAACCTCCATATATACCCGAAGACAAAATGTTGAGAGGGGGATGAATGTTATTTGTTGTAAGCTTCAACTTCTGGAGACTATAACTACTGTGATACCTACAGCTTCTAGTCTTCATTTTCAGCTAATGCAAGCTTCTTTTGTTGTTAATTTCTCACTTTCCACTTCTTCTTCTTTGTTCTAGGTTGTGCCTGTTATGCATTTATTCATGTGTTGTAGATGTTTAGAATTAGAGGGGCTGTCATCCCACCTCTGTGTTTGAATCTAGCATGTGTCATTGAATTTGTATGCAGGTTTCTGTTGTTTTAATGCCAGAGAGATGTCATCCTGGCTGTGCATTAGATAATAGATTTATAGACTTCTTTACTGGTTGCAGCTGGCCATCACATCGTCTTGTGCATCTGCGGGTGTGGTCAGTATTCTCCATTTCCACTAAATCCTCAAAATGTGAGTAATTGGTGGTCTAAAGCCTTGTAGTCTGGGGGTGTTCACCCATGTCTGGGGTTAAGCATAGTAGAAGTGGTTATCTGGCTTGAATATGCAGCATTTCTTTCATTCATCCACCATATTTCCAACATTTTTGTTGAGTTTGTAATGTTCCCAAGCATCTCTGATATACAACGTAGGAAATTTTCTTGGGGTGATAACATTAACTGGCGTCGTTGCCAGGGAGAGGAGATTGAAGCTTAGCTTCCCTGGGAAAACGACACAGTTCCAGGTTTTGATGATAGACAAATTCTGGACACATTTTTGGTTGTAATCATCTGTCTGGCGCCTCTACTGAAGGACCTACCTGGTGGCGACTCCACATTGCAATTCTGGTTCAGTTTGTGAGGCATGTTCGGAGAAATATTCAGAAATCACCAGCTGAACCATTGCCTGATCCTAAGAAGATCGTTTAGTAGAAGAAAATATCGCATTAAGGAGCACTAGGATCAGGTAAGCCTTAAAAGTTCCATGCATCTCTGTTAGTGAATGTCACCTTCAGAGATTCGTTCAGCTCCTTAGTCATTCATTTCCCTTTCGGACCTCAGTTTAAAGAAGCATCCATGTTTTCCATCATATTCCTCTGTTTATGTCATTCTTTTCATTGATTCATTCCACTCAGTCCACCAGTATCCCTTTCATATACCTCAGTCATGGCAGGTCAGCAAGCCCTTACAAAGATAGAAAGAATAGTTGCTGCTAGGTATGGACCCCTGGTCTTGCCTGTCCCTTTGAATGCCATGTCTGCAGGAGATTATCAAGAATTTATGCCTAAGTTTACTGGTGCAGAAGGAGTAATAGCTAAAGAGCATTTAGAAGCCTTTTATAGCTATGTTGATAACCTGGATATCAATGAAGAGGATGTCTAGATGAGGGTTTTTGTCCAAAGCCTAGATGGGGAAGCTAGAAAATGGTTCAAAGAATTACCCCCAGGTCTATTGTATACATTGAGGCTTTAGATGGTGTGTTCCTAAAGCACTTGGGGAATAATAAAGATCTTCTCTTTTATCATGCTGAATTTGGGAACTTCCAGAGAGAAGATGGTGAGCTGCTATCTGATTTCAACATCAGATTTAATTATATGTACAGGAGAATGTCAGCTGAAGTAAGACCTACCCTTGCTTCTGCTATGATCACTTATGCCAATGCCTTCGATTCTCAGTTCTGCCTGCTGTTAAGAGAAATGAGATCTGCTTCTTTGGCTGATATGCAATCTGCAGCCTTTGAAGTAGAAGCGAACATTATTGCTGCAGAGAGACTTGAAGGTGATGCCGAGAGGAGAAGTCAGGGAGGTGAATCCTCATCATCCTCAGAGCCTGAGATCGATGAACTAGCTAGGATGATAGAATTTTTGGCCTCTGAAGTTTCCAAATTAAAATATAAGCAGTATTCTGAAGAAGCAGGAGCTCCTTGTCCCTTTACTCTTTCAAAGGAAAATCCTTATAGAGGTGCACAGGAGCAGATGCACATTTTGCAAAGAAGAAAAAATGTAAACGAAAATCAAAGAGTGAAAACCCTTTGTCAAAATATAGTCATGGAAGAAAAGTATCTTGAAGAAGACGAGGAGGTCCATGGTTTGGAAGATAAGGGTAGTGCCCCTTTCCTAACCAGAGCTGCTTTTGAAGAAGCAATCTCCAGAGGCACTGCTCGTGAGCTTGTTGTAGCTGCAGAACAACAAGCTGATCAGTACCAGCAATCAGCAAAAGGCTCCTTCATCCTCCAAGAATATGTGCTCGATGCTAGCTCATCTTCACATGGCTATGTAAATCTGCAAATGAACCAACCTGTTGTTATCCCCAGCACAGTGATCAAAAAGGGAGAGGAAATCTCCCCATCATCTTTTGTCCCTCTGTCTGCTCAAGTGACAATCCCTCACAGCTGCCCACTGGGCACTAAGGCAGGATATAATTCAATGCTCAAGGATGAGGCTGATCATTTCAGTCTTGATATTCTGAAACCTGCTAAGGTGAGGCAGATTTGGAGCTGGACAGTGGTAGTAATTCCAAAAAATAAAAAGATGGGAGGAGGGAAAAAGTAAAAGAGAGAGAAGAGAAAAAGATGTTTAATATGCCTCCTATGTTATCCATAACATACGAAAGTATTAGCATAATTTGATAAAGTCATTCATTCCCACACAGATTGAAAAGGCAGCCTACTAGATGACAGAGGAAGAGGGTGTACAGTTGTGGGACTCGTCCTTGGATGAGGATTGTTCAAAGAAAGATTCAGGAGCAGATAAGGTTTCTGTGTCCCCTACACATGAACATATTGGTACACCATTCATATTTATTGTGCAGGCCACATAAGATAAAAACAGGGACACAGCAGCCATGATTATTCAACAGGTGTACAAAGGCTCCCTTGAAGAACGTCCAAGGAGGAAAATACACAGAAGGGAGATGAAATTTGATCCATATCTACCTATCAAGCTTAGATGTCCTAAACTATTTGAGGTAGAGGATCAAATAAATCCTGTTTTGCAGCTCTATGATGAAGGGGCTAAGAGCGGGAGAAGCAATTTTGGTGGCCCGGAAATGGGTAGTTTTTTGAAGATTTATGTTATTTCAAGTTTTCGAGCTTTAATATGTTCTTCTGTAGATTTTAGTGTAGACTTAATTTGACTCCATGCCCAATGGATACTAGGAAAAGTTTTTTAAGTTGATTTTGCATGAAGGCATTGGTCTGTAGTTCTTGAGACCTCACAGGGAGGATCTCATCCCCAGAAGGAGTCAATGTTAGCTCTGCTACAAACTTTCAGCATTTGGAGGGCCAAAGTTCAGGTCTGGCCACGTGTTCTGCTCAGAAGGTAGCCCGCAGCAGTCTTTTCTTCCCTTCCCCTTCATATCCCTTATGCTTCATAGCCCCACCATCTTTGTTTTTCCTCCTAAAACCTCTTCATTCCCCTTTTAAATTCCTCCGAAATTCGTCAAACTCCCTTTTGGCCCCAGCCCTTAAGCACAAGTCAAATCTTCCACAAGACCCAACCATATAACCTTGGCGCTTTCATTCATCATCGCTATCAGAGCTTTCAGCGGGCCTCTCATAAGTCATGATCATAGCATCGCCGATCATCGATTACCGACTGCCCATATCGGATGCGATGTAATTATAGGCTGCTATTAAATGACTCCATCAGGTCTGTCGTACCATCGCAATCGGCGATTTCAATATGCCAAGGTCTTTTCCGATTTGCAATGCGATATTAAATATCAGACTCGATACGACTCACTGCTTCTGTGTATAAAGTTTCAAGTCTGCCTCTGATAGTGTGTTTGCCATATTGCATAACTTTCCCCGCAAACCAATCTCCATCATCCGTTCATTGGATCTGACGGTCCTCATTCTTCCTACGCATATGCCTCCCGATAACCCTCATATGCCAATCTCCGCTGTTCAATTCGTCAGATCTAACAGATAATATTCAATAGCACATCTATGCCTTCCCATTGCCTCCCGCCATCATATCTTGGCCATCAATGTGTGTGATCTAACGGCCCACATCTATTTGACCCTCTTTTACCAAGATCTCCCCTTTCGATAGATCCTTGCCACTGATCTACGCGATCCAACGACTGAGCTTTTTCCCCTGCCTACTCATGCTTCCGCAATGATTCCTAACTCCTTTGATTGTCTGAAGCTCCTAATAGACAACAAGGATCAACCACCCTGTACCTACACAGTTAATATCTCAGCAACTGCATTTAAAAGACAGAATGGCCAGAGAAGGAAAGGAGCACTCTCGAGCAGTTAAAATCATTGAAAGGTTATGGGTTTCATTTATATTTTACTGCGTCTGCCCAAGATGGATAGCAGAGTACCATGAAAGGCCGATTTTGTGTTGGCATTATGGTTCTGGTATGATTATATGTTTCAGATGTTGTACTTGATGGCAACACCCATGGCATGGCTCTCATGTTGATGAAAAATATAAGAAGTACGCAGGAGAACAGTTCAGAAGGTGCGTACCCGCAGTTATACCGTACAGGGACCGCGTCCAAATACGCGGGTCACCCATTCATGGGGTGCGTACCCCAGTGCACACATTCCAAGGCAGTTAAGCGCCCACCCGTGGGGTTTCTCATGGTATTTAGCCAACAGTATTGGGTTATCATGGTTTTGGCCCGCGGTATTGTTTATTTTATTATTTTTATTGAGCCCCATGATCCTTGATTTGAGGAAGAGCTTGCCTATATAAAGCAAAGGAGATCATTTGGCCAGTGTATCTTTTGGATCTTTGAATATCTTAAGATCTGATCTATTGGGTTCTCGGTTCTTAAAAGATTGATTTATAAAGGAGAAGTTAGAAGCGAATTGGCGAAGGGTGATCTCTTGAGCACAAGTTCAGATCTGAGCATCTGAGGTTATTTCAGCCCTAGTCCAAGGTACGCAGAGGCGCCGAAGGTTCAGTGCGTGGGTACGCAGAGGGGCCGAAGGTTCAGTGCGTGGGTACGCAGAGGCGCCGAAGGTTCTGTGCGTGGGTACGCAGAAGTGGAGAAGTCTCAGTGCGTAGGTACGCAGGGAGACAATGGTTCAGGTGCGTGCTTTCTGAGAAGCACGCGGCGCGATTATTCTTCTGGGTGCGTACTTTCTGAGAAGTACGCGGCGCGATATTGTTTTTTGGTGCGTACTATACGCAGTTCAGTGAAAGGAGCAGAGCGTAGCCACGCAGTCCAGAAGAACGAGATCTGCGGGTATACGCAGAGAAGCAGAAGGTTAGCTGCGTAGCGACGCAGGCCAGTAAGGGAAGAACCGCGTATCTATGTTAAGATCTTCTGTTGGTTGAATTTTTTCTGTTGAAAGGAGTTCTGGGTTCTGTTCTGTTGATCTGGTTATTACAGCTGACTGTACTATTTACATATACTTGATGATCATTTGATGTATATGGATCCAGTTTGAAAATTTATGAAAAGTGGTCCTTGAAAAGAAGTAGGGGGTTGTAGCTCCCTTTCAGGAGAGACTGGAAATCGAGAGAGAGTTGTAGCTCTCAGCAGGTTGCAGCCTGCGTACTGGTAAAGTACTGCACCAGTGCAAGATCATTGTAAAAGGAGTTTCTAATTTGAAAGAAGATAGAGACATATTGCAGCAGGTGGTTTTCACCCACATTGGGTTTCCACCTTATATCTGGTGTTCTTTGATGTGACTGTCTGTCTGTTTTTCTTGCTCATTATTTTATGGTACTGATATGCAAAAATAATTCAAAGTGTAAATAAGGAAGATTTGTTAAAAGAACTAGATAATACTGATTCATCCCCCCTCTCAATATTATTTTCAACAATTTTTGCATATAATTGTTTCTCCTCCAATATTTTATTGGATCATTATATTGTTTGTCATCCATCTCGATGCATTTGGAGAGGAAGAAATGGAGGAATCAACTCATGAGACCGTTTTTACCAACGAGGCCTAGTTTAGAAAAATAGGGTCTGAAACATTCCAGGAGCGTTTTGAGGCATCAAACAATGTTTTTGATCTTTCTAATGGCACGGGCGCATCAATCAAATTTTGTATGCAAAATTTATGCCACTCAGAAGTTGACCATCACGTTTTCACACCTATAGTATAGGGGGATGTTGCGTCAACCCCCATTATTCATGGAAAAGGGGCTAGCCACGTCATTATGATGTAAAAGAATCTAGAGGAGTCCATATTGTAACTCTAGTTAAGAGTTGATATAGTCAAAATTAACCACTCGTAGGCCATCGGTCTATGTCATAACTAGGCCACTAGGAGGAAGAAGCTTTCCATTCTTTCGAGAGCATTTTGTTCCATAGCTAAGCACAACCGATGGGCCATATGCATTACTTATTTGTACCTGAACCCATATTTTCAGATATAGAAAGAGAGCAAAGCAACCTCACCTTCCATATGGGTTTTCTCCCGAAAGGTTTTCCCAAAGAGCATATATTGTGTCTTATGTGTGTGTGGGAGCTTATTTTCCCTTTCTCTACTTTTCTGCATAATTTATATTCACATGTATGCAGTAATAACAATTAAGTTTACAAATCTTAAAGTTAAAAAAAACTATAATAGTGTAGAATTTTGGATTTTTAATATAATATTGTCAGGTTTGTTGTGACGAACTGTCCAATGGAATATTCACGGCATTTTACGGATCATTTGGTATTAGAGCATGTTTCTTTGGGTACTTTGTGGAGATGGAAAGGATCTAAATCGGTAGGGCCAAAAATCCTAAAACCCTAATCATGGCTGACGAATATGTAAACAAACCTCTTGATTTTGTAGAGGTGAGGTTTTCACGGCTAGAACAAGAAGTCGCGGATATAAACCGCAATGTAAACCTCCTCGTGGTGTCCCTAAGCAATAAGCTGGGGATATTTGGAGAAGATGGGGATTTAAATGGAGATGACAAATTGGAATTGGGATCAGGAGATCGAGGAGACACGAAGAACCAATTGAAGAAATAACTCGAAAAAGATCAACCTAGTTTGAGTGTTGTGAATCAATCCCTATTTAAAATGGAAGAAAAAGTCTATATCAAGTTGTACCATGTTAGGCCCCTATAATACTAATGATTCCCCCATTACTATTGTCATTGTATTCCTTTTTTTTTATTATTGTGCCCCTATTATCCCCATATTGTTATTAGTATTCCCCATATAAACCACTATTGTTATTTTTGTGCCCGTATGTTATTACTGTTATGTTGGCTAGATTATATTGTGACCCCTTAGACTCCTAGATATAGAAGGGAGGTTTAGTCATTTGTATCATCCAAGAATTATTCATTTGTGTAATGTAAAGGAGGTTTCCCCCTCGAAGAGGCTGAATTCTATGGTGTTGATCTATCTTTTCTATCTTTTTGTGAGTGGGTTTCCTAACATTTGGTATCTTAATTTTGGATTCTAGGGTTTTGTTGCTCCAAACAGGTCATCTTGGAATTTTCGCTATAACCCATTTGAACCGAAATTTTTGAACTTTGGATCTAAATTTCATAGTTTGTCTTGCTATATTTGCGGAGATATGATCTGAGGGAGGTATGGTTTTTGCAAACTCCCAAATCACATCTTAAAGAGGCAATGTGACAAGCACCAGTCTTAGCTACGTCGACTTCACAAAAAACTTACTGTGGAATGTGATGCTTGAGGAAATGGAATTGGTGCTATTTTAATGCAAGATGAAAGACCCATTGCTTTCGATAGTCGTCCAATCAAGCGAAAGTATTTACACAAAGCTATTTATGAGAAGGAAATGTTGGCAATACTACATGCACTTAAGAAATGGCAACCCTACCTAATGGGAAGACACTTCAAGGTAAAAATCGATCATGATAGTCTTAAATACTTTTTAGAGCAAAGATTATCCTTTGAAGAGAAACAAAAATGGGTCACAAATATGCTGGGTTATGACTTTGAAATCATCTACAAAAAATGGAAGCAAAATGTTGTGGCAAATGCACTCTCAAGAAGGGATGAGGATGTGGAAGCATTATTGTGCGCCATTTCTATTATCCAACCAGATTGGATAAACGAAGCAAGGGAGGAATGGAAGAATGACGAAGAAGTGTGGGCACTCATACGAAAGTTACAACAAGATCCCAATACATCTAATATATTTAGCTGGAAAAATGATTTGTTATGGTACAAATATTACTTATACCCATGTAATAATTCCCAACTCAAACAAAAGATTCTTATGGAATTACGCGCTTCTCCCTTAGGAGGGCACTCAGGATTTTTAAAAACTTACCACAAGGTTAAGAAGGAATTTTTTTGGGATGGCTTTAAATCGGATATTCAAAAGTTTGTGGCGGAATGTTTGGTTTGCCAACAAAATAAAGTTGAAACAATTAAGACCCCAGGTCTATTACAACCTTTATCCATTCCAAGCCAATGTTGGGAGGAGGTTTCAATGGATTTTATCAGGGGTTTACCCAAGTCCGAAGGAAAGAGTGTCATCATGGTGGTAGTTGAAAGACTTACCAAGCATGCACATTTTTGTGCATTATCACATCCATTTAAAGCCAGTACATTTTCTACTACATTTATGGAAACAATTCAAAAGCTACATGGAAACCCAAAGATTATTGTAAGCAACAAAGATCTCATTTTCACTGGAAATTTTTGGACAAAATTATTTTCTTGTCTTCGTACTCAGTTAGCTCATAGCTCGTCTTATCATCCTCAATCTGATGGGAGAACTAAGATAGTAAACAAATGTTTGGAAGGATATCTCCGTTGCTTTGTAACTGATAAACAGACACAATGGGTCAAATGGTTGACTTTGGTTGAATGGTGGTATAACACTTCCTTCCATACTGCAACAAAAATGACCCCATTTATGGCACTTTATGGATATCATCCACCATCCATCACATCATATTTAAGAGAAAATTCTAAGGTTCAAGCAATGGAACATCACATCGAGCATCAACAACAATTTTTCCAACTCTTAAAGGATAACCTCACATTGGTGCAGAATATAATGAAACAACATACAGATCAACATCGCAGCGAAAGAAGTTTTGCTGTAGGTGGTTGGGTATTCCTACAGCTACAACCATATAAACAAATTTCCCTCAAGCAAGCTAAGAAGGATAATAAATTATCACCAAATTATTATGGTCAGTACAAGGTGTTTTAAAAGATTGGTACTATGGCTTACAAATTGGAGCTTCCTGCAACTTCACAAGTGCACCTAGTCTTCCATATTTCATGTTTAAAGAAGGTTATAGGTGACAAGCTCCCAGTTCAAACAATATTGCCATAACTTGACGAGGAAGGAAAAATCATATTGGAACCGGAAGCAGTCACAGCAAGAACTTGACAACTATGAAATTGATCAATTTCAGAGTATCTCATGAAGTGGAAGAACTTATCTGCTGAAGAATCCACATGGGAGGATGAGAATTTTATACAAAAGCATCTAGAACTACTCAAGCGTCGAGGACAATTCTTTTCGGAAGGAGAGGGGCATATTAGGCCCCTATAAAACTAGTGATTTCCCCATTAGTATTGTCATTGTATCCCTTATTGTTATTAGTGTGCCCTTATTGTCCCCACATTGTTATTAGTATGCCCCATAGAAACCCACTATTGTTATTTTTGTGCCCTTATGTTATTACTATTATGTCGGCTTGATTATATTGTGACCCCTTAGACTCCTATATATAGAAGGGAGGTTTAGTCGTTTGTTTCATCCAAGAATTGTTCATTTGTGTAATGTAAAGGAGGTTTCCCTTTCAAAGAGGTTGAATTCTAAGGCGTTGATCTATCTTTTCTATCTTTTTGTGAAATAGTTTCCGAACATACCATAATGAGATTGACGCTCTAAATCTGAACCACTAGTTGTAGCAACTAGAAGTTTACTTCAACGTCCATTAGATCAAAGAAGGGCAAAAGATATCATTCACACAACTGAAATTAAAGGTCCATGCATTGACTTGGTGGGAAATCCACATGGAAACCCTGAGTTTGGAGGGATAACCTCCAGTGACTAAGTGGGAGGATTTCAAAACCCTCATTAAGTCATAGTTTTATCCCATTGGGTACGTGGAGGATCAGTGGATCCGGTGGAATTACTTCAAGAAAAAGTCGGGCCAAAGTGCACAGGAGTACACCACAAAATTCATAAAGATGGCTATAATGTTGGGTATCTCTCCAAAGAACCCAAATGTGCTCCTCAAGTATTTGGGGGGTTTGGACCACCATTTGCATGAGAAAGTGATGTTGTTAAAACCCAAATTAGTGGACAAGGCTTGTGTACAGGAACAATACCTAGAAAATACATGCCTCAAAACAGTGCAATCAAGTGGATCAAAGCATAAGGAGAAAAAAGAAGCTTATAAGGAGGGGAAGAAGAAGCAAAAAAGGGGGAAAGATAAAAATACAACGACCAAAACATACAAGTGCAAATATCCTAGAAACCACTACAACATTAATGAACATACAAAGGAGAAGTGATGAGAGTTGAATCTAGAGATAAACCCGAAGAACAAGAAGAAAGATAACAAGAAGAAGAATCTCATGGCTACATATTCAAACAACCAAGTTGAAAGAAACTCAGATGTGGATGGGAAGATCTTATCCACGTCAATGCAGAAGGAGGTGAATGTAAGTAGCCTTCAACAACAAGAAGAGAAATAAATTACCAAACTCTTCCATAAAAAGATACATGTGAAGAAGACAAATATTGCTGCTATGTTTGACTTAGGATTGCAGGCGAATCTCATTGCAGTACAACTAGTCAAGAAGTTGGGGCTAGAATTTTGTGATCATCCAAACCCATATCCACTGGGATGGGTAAATAAGGATGCAGAGCTAAAGGTAACAAAACAATGTAAAATTATATTTGCTAGCAATGTTAATTTTATTGAAGTAGATCTAGATGTGGTTTCCCTTGATGTATCTGGATTCATGTTTGGGAGTCCATACATGTACATGCGAGATGAAATATTCATGAGGAGATCCAATCAATACTGGGTCATCAAGGATGGAAAACATTTCATCATCAACGAGCACAAAGGCAAGCAAAAAATTTCACCAGTAAGTGCCAACCAAGCCAAGAAATTGATCAGCTCCAACAAGAAGTATGTTTTATTGTTTTTAAGAGAAATTCAATCTGAAGAGGAGTCAATAAGAGGTAAGGCATCCCTGGAGGAGTGTACTAAGAAACATAAAAATTAATTGGAGGAGTTACAATAGGCATACAAGGATGTGTTCTGAGAGCCTAAAGGGTTACCACCTACGAGAGAAGTAAAGCATAAGATCTAGCTATTTCCAGACTCTCCATTGCCAAATATTGGGCTATACAAGCAGTATGTCATAGAAGCAAGTAAGGTGAAGAAACAGTTGCACCATTTGTTGGAACAAGGTGTCATTCAACCAAGTACATCACCATGTGGCTCACCCATCATCATTGTGTCGAAGAAGGATGATACTTGGCATATGTGTATAGATTACAGGGCATTGAACGAAATCACGCTCAAGAACATATACCCCCTTCCCAGGATAGATGATCTTCTAGATCAATTGCAACAAGCAAAGTACTTCACCAAGCTGGACTTGAAGTCTAGATATCACCAAGTTTGAATCAAAGAAGAAGATACATGGAAGACCACTTTGAAAACTAGGTAAGGTTTGTATGAATGGTTAGTTATGCCATTTGGTCTATGTAATGCACCAACTACATTTATGACATTAATGAATGATGTTATGTGTCATTCTATAAATTCATTTGTTATCATATTATTTGGATGATATATTGGTATATAATGCTACCTAGGAGGAGCATATGTCACATTTGACACAGGGGCTGGAAACATTGAAGAAGCACTAGTTGCCAGAAAATCTCAAGAAGTGAGAGTTTGCGCAACAGTCTTTGGTGTATATGGGGTATGTGATTGGTGGAGGAGAACTGAAGATAGATCCTTCCAAGATGGAGGCCATCATGAAATGGTCGATGCCTACTAATGATTCTTAGGTCATTGAGTTTCATGAGGCTCATTCAACAATAGCAACATTGCTCTGTTCCATAACAATAATTGGCAAGATTTTCTAGTGGGGAGAAGGTCAGCAAAGGGCTTTCAAAGAGCTAAAGAAGAAGATCAACCAATCACCAATTCTAGCATTACCAAAATTACAATGACCCTTTGAAGTGGAGACAGAGTCGAGTAGGTACGCTATGGGAGTTTTTATTTGAAGGCCTATATGATACCATTCTGAAGTATTTCATGGGGCGGTCCTTAACTACCCTACCTGTGACAATGATCTCTATGTCATGGTGCAAGCTATGAAGAAGCAGAAGAACTATTTGATGGGAAAAGAGACAATATTCCACATAGATCAACAATTGTTATAGTACTTGTAGGCCTAGAGTAAGCTACAACATACCAAACATTACAAGTGGATGGGGTTTTTACAAAAATTTCATTTGGTGATCAAGTATAGGAAGGGAAACACAAACAAGTTGGTCGACATGCTTTCAAGGCCACACACATCAAAGATTAAAACTTTGGGGACTCTTATGCACATGGAGAAATTCACCCATGATGCATACAGAGAGGCATATTCAGAAGTTGAGGAATTCAAGGAGATGTATTAGAAGATACAGAATCAAAGTCATGTGCACGATGGTGATAACACGATGACTACCATCTCCAAGATGGGTTACTCTACAATTTGGATAAGTTATGTGTTCCTAAAGGTGAGCGATTGTAGGTGATCAGAGAGGCTCACACCTCCAAGGTTGCAGGGCACTTTGGTGTAGGGAAGACCATGGCTAACTTGTAGAGGTATGTGTATTGACCTAAGATGCAAGAGAAGGTAGACAGGAGAGGATGCATGCATTGTTGTAACAGAAAGCCTAGCACCAGGAAGTAGGGTTTATATCATCCCTTACCTGTACCTACTGATTCATGGGAAAGCATTTCCATAGACCTTGTGGGAGGTTTATCAACAAACAGGAAGAGACATGACTACCTCTTTGTGGCAGTTGACGTGTTCAACAAATGTGTGTTCTTATGCCTTGTAAAAAGACCATTAATGGGCTAGAAGAAACAAACTTCTTCTTTGGAAAGGTATGGGCGCACTTTGGGATATCAAGTAGCATTATTTCAGACAAGGATACAATATTTCTTAGTGCATTCTAGACTACATTGTGGGAGAAGATGGACACAAAGTTGAAGAGATCTACAAAATTCCATACATAGACAGATGGGCAAACAAAAGTAGTTAACAAGACTTTGGTGCATCTTCTAAGGGGATACAACTAGAAGCATTCAAAGACCTGGGATGAAAATATGGTATATATACAACATTATAGAGCGGTCCACACTTCTACAAGAAATTCCCCATTTGAGACTTGGTTTGGATATTTTCCACCTTCACCTTTGGATATTACATATGGGCAACAAGGAGGAGTAAGGTAAGATCTTACAAGAGATGCTTTGAGGGTTGAAAATTTTATAAAGAAGATCAGGCAGATCCATCTATAGGTATAAGAAACACTATATAAGTCACAAGAGAAGTACAAGTCTAGGCATGATCAACAATGAACATAGAAATAATTCAAGGTGGGAGACAAAGTATGGTTATAGTTGGGAAAGGAAAGGTTACAAGGGCTTGGTAATAAAATCAAGGATCTGAGATATGGTCCCTTTGAGATACTAGAAAAGGTGAGTGATAATTCCTATCAACTCAGTTTACCACCATATGTGTGCATTTACTCAGTTGTGAACATAGAGAATCTAAAAATATATGAGACTTCCATGCTAGATCAGGAAGAGGAATAGATCCTACCTTATGTGGAGGATTTGGCACCAGAATCTCAAGCATATTTGATAGAAGATATAGTTTTACATAAGAGGTCCAAAACTACAAGACAAGGGCAACATGACCTTTGGCAGATTGGATTAAAGGGACAACTTCCAGGCAAAGCTAAATGGTACACCAGAGAGGTGGAGGTAAAATTTCCTCACCTCATTTAGTAGAGGCTTTTGGGGACCAAAAGCCTCCCAAAATGGGGAGGTGTGGTCCGGATTGGATCATTATATTTTTTTTCATCCATCTTGATGCATTTAGAGTGGAAAAAGTGGAGGAATTAGCTCATGAGATTGTTTTTACTAACGGGACCTAGTTTGGAAAAATAGGGTCTGAAACCTTCTAGGAGCATTTTGAGGCATAAAATGACAATTTTTGGGAGTAATTTTTTTTTTTTTTCTTGTGCAACACCATTTTAGGTTGTTCTACACACAAATATATTTCCAACGACACAAGAAGTGCCTCAATCAGAGTTTGTATGCAAAAGTTATGCCACTAAGAAGTTTACCTTCATGTTTTCACACCTATAGCTCAGGAGGATGCCACATCAACCCCCATTATTCATGGAAAATGGGCTAGCCACGTGATTATGATGTAAAAGAATCTAGAAGAGTCTATATTGTAACTCTAGTTAAGAGTTGATGTATTCAAAATTAACCACTAGTAGGCTATCAGATTGTTGTATAACAGGGCCACTAGGAGGAAGAGGCATTCCATTATTTTGAGAGCATTTTGTTCCATAGATGGGAAAATATAGCCAAGAGAAATATGAGGTAGAGCACACAGATAGCATCTATGCACTCTGGCATCCCATGGGCCACAAACATTACTTCTTTGTACCTGCATCCATATTTCCAGACAGAGAAAGAGAGCGAAGTGGCCTCAACTTCCAGTTGGGTTTTCTCTCGAAAGGGTTTCCCAGAGAGCATATATTGTGTATTATGTGTGTGTGTGAGCTTATCTTGTCATTCTCTACTTTTCTACATAATTTATATTCGCACGCATGCTCTAATTACAGTTAAGTTTACAGATCTTAAAGTTTAATAAAACTGTGATAATGTAGAATTTTGGAATTTTAATATAATATTATCAGATATGTTGTGACGAACTGTCCAATGGAATATCCATGATAGTTTACAGATCATTGAGCACCCTGTCAACATATTTAACATGATCCTTCCGAGACTTGTTGTAGATTGGTATATCATAAAAAATACTAACACAATTTTTCTAAGGAAGGGTTTGAAAATGGAATTCATCAAACCTTGAAATGTGGAAGATTCATTAGTAAGGCCAAAAGGAATGACCAAAAAATAATAATGACCCTCATGAGTTCTAAATGTTGTTTTCAGAATGTCTTTAGTCTTCATTCTAATTTGATGATATCCACGAAGATCTACTTGGTGAAGTAAATTTCTCCATGTCATTCATCCAACAATTCATCAATGACAAGAATGGGAAATTTATCTTTAATAATGAGCTTGTTGAGCTTGCTATAATTCATACACACATGCCATTATCCATTATTCTTGTGTACCAATACTACTGGAGCAGAGAAATAACTTGGACTAGGTTGAATTATACCAGCCTCTGGCATTTTTGCAACCATACGTTCAATTTCACTCTTTTGGGCATAAGGATATCTGTAAGGCCTAATGTTTGGAGGAATGATTCTTGGAATCAAATGAATAGCATGATCATGATCAAAATTAGGTGGGAGAATTTTAGGAGTCTCAAATACCTTGGAACGATTGTCCAAGACATTTTGGAGATATAGAGAAATAAATGATTTCAATTTTTGAACCTCTAGCAAGCATAATTTTGCAATTACACCCTATTATTATTTCTTCATAATCTTTGTCATTCCATTAGAGATGATTATCTTTCATGGTTTCCCTATAATACCCCTAAATTCAAATCCCTTTCCTTACCAAAAGTAATTCAACAAAAGTTCTATAAAATTAAAATATATCGTCCCCAAATATTGTAACCATTGGACTCTCAGTACAACATCAACACCATTCATTGGAATGGAAAGCATTGGACTATTCAATACATATTCCCCCATGGTTAGCTTGATATTATGGCACTTTCTAGAGCAATCTATAGTTCCTCCATTTGCAACCATCAAGTGACACTCTTATGTTGGATACAGGAAGCAATTCAAATCCTTGGCTATCTTACAACGAATAAAATTATGGGTAGTACTCGAATAAATCAACACTATTACCTTTTTCTTCTTGATACATCCTTTTATCTTGAGAGTTTTAGGAACCGTAATTCCTGCCAATGCATTACAAGATATGGTCAAATTCATTTCTTCTTTCTCTCGAGTTGGTTCCTAGTGTATATGCTCCTCTTGTGATGTTTCTTGTTCCTTTTCTTCCTCCTCTTCATAATCTATGTAAATTAATTTCTTCTCAGCACACTTATGACCTTTAGTGTATTTTATATCGCAACTGTAACAAAGCCCTTTTTCTCTTTTTTCTTCCAATTGTTGTGGTGTTAACCTTGTAGTTTGTGTAAGGCTAGGAGCAACAACACTTCCATCTTTAGAGTTGTGAGTGGTAGACTTCCTTGCTGCCATAATTTTGCTTTCAACTTTTCTTTCCACCCTGAATGCCTTCTCCAATGAATTAGATTCCCAAAGGCAAATATCATGTTGATTGCTATCCTTTAAGTCCCTATGAAGACATCAATCCTATGCTCCTCTGGAATATTAGTTCCCCTGATATTCAATTTTTGGAAGTCCTCAATGTGCTCCACCATTGAACCCATTTGTTTGAGATTTATTAATTGGCTAAATAAGGTGTTTCTCTTTGTATCCTCATAATGTGCTATCATTTCCTTCATAAAAATTGACCAAGTGACAAGTGGTTTACGAGAACAAAGAGATCGATACCATACAAATTGATTGGGTTCTAAATATAAAGATTCAATTCATACATTTTGTGTGTGTTGCACATCATGGAGATCAAAATATTTCTCCATCTATAGTATTCATGTTACCATATCCTTGACATCAAACTTCCTCATATTGATCTTTGGAATGTGGTGGGTATTAAACAAAAAATTGGAGTATCTAAAATCATAATTCATATTCCTTTTGTCCTTATCATGATTCTCATGGATTACCTTGTCACCACTAGGAAGCCTTTCTTGCAATAGATTTGTCAACCCTTCTTTCAACCCTTCCATATTGATACTCATAATTGCTTCCATGTCTACTTTTAAACCATCCTTCAAACATTTTAGTATTCTTTTAAACCATCCATCTCCCCTTTTAAACCATCCATGTGCCCTTTTAGTTCATCTTTGGTTTCCCTTTATGAGAGCGAAATTTGTTGCACTTGGTCCGGTAATTTTGATATATCATGTTGCAATTCCTCTTCTTCATGTGTCATAGTAGAGTTTTTTGAGGGCTTAGTGGGTATAGACTTGTTTTGTTTGGGAGAAATTTTAGAACCAAATATTGATATCTATGCTTCAATATGCCCTTGGAATCACTTCAATTGTTTTTAAAAAAAAAAGTTATGCAATTTAAAAAAAATAACACGCATTTTTCTTGCTTTTAGGAGATCGGTCTTGAAACGATTGCAACTATGTAATTTCAGCTCTTCAAGGTCTAAAATTTTGTCTTGTGGCATCCCTTTGAGTATTATTTCCAATGCCACAAGCTAAACCGATATTTCATTCCTCAAGATAAAGTTACGCCCAATCTCCCACAATGACCTGGTTATTGACTGGTTCAGTAGAGCGAACATGTACAAAATGCTGTGTGTTATTGTTTCAACATTAAACCCTAAAAATGATACAAGAAAAACCACAGTCTATGTGATTTCATTTATTTTTTACTAAATTCAAATCTGATGCTCGTAGAGAAAGTTATGATGATTTTCCCTAGATCTTTTGTTTGAGACTGAAATTTGGAGCATGCAAAAAAAATCTAACTTCTTGGGACCATATCTTAGAAAATATAGTGAACCAAGATCTAAACTTTTTACATGAAGTTCAACAAGATTTCTGCTCCATGTGATCTAAATTTTAGCTTCTGAAGATTTGCATAAAAAAAGTTATAGCGAAAATTCCAAGATGACCTGTTTGAAGTAGCGAAGCCCTAGAATCCAATGCTCTGATACCAAATGTTATGCAACCAACTCATAAAACACAAGAAAAGATAGATCATAAACTTAAAATTATCCTCTTCAAGAGGGAAACCTCCTTTACATAATGAAAAAAATCTTGGATGATACAAATGATAAGACCTCCTTGGTATATATAGGAGTCTAAGGGGTCACAATATAATAAGAGCCTACATAACAATAATAATGTCAAGGCATAACAATAACAATAATGGGCTTCTATGGAGTACAACAATAACAATAGGGGGGATACATGGGCACAATGATAAAATAAGGGGGATACACTAAAAATAAAAATAAGGGGGATACACTAGTGTTATAGGGATCTAACACTTAACATCTTCCCACCAGATGCTTAATTTCCCCTTAAGACTGAAGGTGGCTATCTTGGCTTTCATGTTCTCAGAGTAATCATGCAATTTGAATAATTTCTTCATCCCAAGAAACCATGTGTTTTCTTCTTTTGATTTCTTCATTTCTCCATCAAAAGTAGGAGGCTTGGATTTCTTTAACTCTTCTGGAAAGTACCCCCTCTCACTCCTCCTGTAAGGCTATTAGGGATGATGACGATTATGTCTCTCGGAACCAGATCTAGAATAAAATCCATGAGTTCTAGCCCTCTTGTCGGGTGTATCCAAGGATCTGCCACATCTTACTGTATCATCTCTATCCCTCTTGTACCCTTTCCAAGACTTGCTTCCATATGAACCATTATTCTTTTCTTCCTTTCCATTATTGATCCCCAACTATCCCTACTTCTGTAAATATGAAATGCTTTGGAGGATAACTGCATTAACCTCAGCTTTCTTTTCTTGAGCTCTGGGAAGCATTTCATGTGCCTCAATCATCTGCTTATTATCTTCCTTGTAGCTCATAATTTCTGCCTTCAAACTTCTCAATGTATCTACCAAACCAGGAGAATATCCCTTTCCCTATTGCTCAAATGATATCTTCCATCCTATCAGTGTCTCTTCAGTCCTATACAAAGATTCATATGAACTATACTCAACTATTCTTCTCTTCATCTCTTGGCCATCTATTTCCTGTAATATGCTTTTATGAAATCAGCTCAAGAAAAAGATAGAAAAGATAGATCAACGCCTTAGAATTCAGCCTCTTCGAGGGGGAAACCTCCTTTGCATTACATAAATGAGCAATTCTTGGATGATACAAATGAAAAGGCCTCCTTTCTATATATAGGAGTCTAAGGGGTCATAACATAATCAGAGCCGACATAACAATAATAATGTAAGGGCACAATAATAACAATAGTGGGCTTCTATGGGGCACAATAGTAACAATATGGGCACTACATGGGTACATCAATATAATAAGGGGGTTGTACTAATAACAATAAGGGGTTACACTAGTAGTATACGGGCCTAACATGCCCCTCTCCTTCAAAAAGCGTTGTCCTCAACGCTTGAGTAGTTCTTGATGCTTCTGTATAAAATTCTTGTCCTCCCATGTGGAATCTTCAGCTAGTAAGTTCTTCCACCTGATGAGATACTCTGAAATTGATCGATTTCATAGCTGTCGGGTTCTTGTTTCTGTGCCTGCTACAGGTTCCAATATGATTTTTCCTTCCTCTTCAATTTCTGACAATATTGTTTGAATTGGGATCTTTTGCAACTTTCGAATAAGTGGCCATACTTCTTTGTCCTTCTTCCATTCATCCCTTGCTTCATTTATCCAATCTGGTTGGATAATAGAAATAGCACAAAACAATGTTTCCACATCCTCATCATTGAAGAGTCTTCCCATTCGGTAAGGTCGCCATTTTTTAAGTGCATGTAGTATTGCCAACATTTCCTTCTCATAAATAGCTTGCTTGAGATGTAGTAGTAAAAGTACCCAATCACCTACATCAAAACATTTTTCACTACAATGTTGATCTACCTGTTGTTTCGTTTGATTTTGCACCGAAGTGGCTTTATCCTTTAAAAGTTGGAAAGCTTGTTGTTGATGGTCGACGTGATCTTTCACTGCTTGAACCTTTTTCTTCTTGATATGTCCTTCTATCTCTAGAGTTTGAGGAGTGGTAATTTCTTCCAATCCTTTACAAGATATGGTCGGATTAATTTCTTGATGCTTGATGTGATCTTTCGCTTCTTGAACATTTTTCTTCTTGATATGTCCTTCTATCTTGATAGTTTGAGGAGTGGTAATTTCGATCAATGAATTACAAGATATGGTTGGATTCATTTCTTCTTTCTCAATGTGATCTGTCACTTCTTGCACCTTTTTCTTCCTAATATGTCCTTCTATCTTGAGAGTTTGAGGAGTGGTAATTCTTGCCAATGCTTTACAAGATATGGTATGATTCATTTCTTCTTTCTCTGGGGGGTCCTGGTGTATATCCTCTTCTTTTGATGTTTCTTGACCATTTTCTTCCTCCTCTTCATATTCTATGTAAAATAATTTCTTCTCAGCACACTTATGACCGTTAGTGCATTTGCTATCACAATTGCAACAAAGCCCTTTTTCTCTTTTTTCTTCCAATTGTTGTGGTGTAACCATTGCAGGTTGTAGAAGGTGTTGGTACCATTCCATGGCCCCTTTTTCCCTCCCAAAACATGACATTTGCCTACCTCTTTTCATCATTTATCTCTCGGATCCCTTAGAAATTGATTAATTAATAGTATTATAGTTATTAAATTGCATTGAAATTGATTTAAGGGTTTTATGTTAATGAATTAGGAATTTTTGGCAAAATGACTACAGGAAGTTCCAACATCCTGTAATTGGTTTATTGTTTGACATGTGGCATGACAGCCAGGCTATAGCGAAGGGTAGGGATGAAAAGAAGAATGTCCAAGCATGGACGAACACCTATCCCGCAATAGAATCAACCCTCCTACATGCGCGGTCAACGAAGGTCAACTATGGCATGTTGGCAACAAAGGCAGCAACAACACGCAGTCCAAATCGGTTTAAGTTTTGTTTCCTTTTTAAATCACTTAGGATAGAAACATTTTCAAAAATCGTGATGTGGTAAAAGCGGCAACAGCCTGCTCATGAATGTACATCTGTTTTCAAGGGATGTAAAACCATATGTAAAAATATAGTATGAACTGGTTGTATAATGGTTATCATTATTGTTGCTTCAAGAACAGAGTTTTGATTTTAATACCAAAGACTAGCATTACAGTCACGATTGCGTTGTGTTGATTTAGTAATCGTTGGATAACAAGCTCAGTATACCTGGAACGCAGACGGGCCCTGCGTAACATGGTATACTATTTTTTTATTTCATTTACAGTTAAGGTATTGATATGCGCAGTGATTAAATCGATTTATGTTTATGATATGCTTATATGTTTATGAATACGCTTGAATAGATCATCACTGAGATCGTGAATCATATCCTGTAAGGGATTTGATCCCTTGTTATCTTGTAGAGCAGTGTCATGAACTCTATGCTTACGATTTCATCTTGCATGACTGTTAATGAATGTTAATGAATGTTGAGTAGTCGCTGAACAAAGGTTTTATGTATGATGTCTCTGTAAGGGGACTAAAATCTTGATTGCAGTGATACACAGCGTTTTAGTTTGCTAAATGAATTGAATCTTGGCTTATAGTGATATATAGTGTGTTCTAGTTTGATAATGAATTGCATGACAGCATTGTAACTAGGTAGATTAGACTTAGATAATGATCCTTTATGTCTATATACTTTAGGCGCATGCCTCTAAGTCTACGCACCCTGGGCGATAATAAATATAGCCTAGTCTAGCACCCTAGATAAGGACACTACATTTTGGCGTCGTTGCCGGGGAGGCGTACTTAAAGGATTTAAAAAGAAAAAAAATTCAATAAACAAAAATAAGCAAAAACACAGTTAGAAATCATGTTCATTTATGCCTAGATTTAGAGACAGTCGGGGTAGATTCATAAAAACCCCCCACCATTCAAAAACTAACCCATCATCATCAGGAGCAGACTCTTTAGGGAATTCAACACCAGCTAAGGAAGTCATCATACAAGCATTAGAGGATAAACAAAAGTCAGGACAAAGACTTACTCTCATCGAAAGGCAAACTTTATTAACACATAAATCGCAGAAGAAGGACTTTCCTAGGTCTTCCACACAAGGAGAAAGTAGCACAGTGACCGAAAAACCTTTCTTTAATCTCCTCTTTGAAACAAGTGACTCTGACACAGAGAAACCTATTAAAATGGTTGAGGAAGGAGATGGATCAGTACCACATCAAGGACATAGAGACAAAGAAGAGTCAACTTTTCCTTTTCCTATACATGAACCACAAGAAGATGATGAGATCAAAATGAAGAACATACCTCCATCAGTGCTACCTAACTTTTATGGTATGGCTTCAGAAGATCTGGACTCATTCTTGTTCGAGTTTGACATTGTATGTCGAACATATGGCTATACGGATGATGCCCATAGGCTTAGACTTTTTCCAGCGACATTAAAGGCATCAGCCTTAAGATGGTTCATGAGGCTTGGTGAGCATACTATAACTGATTGGGATGGCATGAGAAGAGTATTTATAAGGAAATATCAACCCTACTGCAGATCCAAAGACTCTAAAGATGACATCTTTAGAATGAGCCAACAAGAGGATGAAACCTTAAAGGAATACTTAGAACGGTTTGTTAACAACTTACAAAAATCCAAACACCGAACTATGCCTCTTGATCTGATCCGCACAATATTCTTGAAAGGCATCCGAGAGGAATACATGGATGACCTTAACTTGATGGGTAAAGGTGACATTTCTGTTTTACCCTTTGAAGAAATCGCTGACCTATGCGAAAAGTATTCAAGGAGTAAAGCTAAAATGGGAAAAAGAACCCTGTCATCCAAAGTCACAAAGTCTGCTTCAGCAAGTGTAACAAGGGCTGAGATAGGGAATCTGTTAGAAGAGTTTAAAACATATTTGTTAAGCACAATAGGGAACCAAATTGACACTCTAAAAGCTAAAAAGAAACAAGAAGCTAAAGATCAGATAATGGCTATTTTCTGCCCAAAGTGCCGGAATAAACATGCATTAAAAGATTGTCCACTAGAAAACATCAAAGTTTGTGCTTTCTGTACTGAACATCATGATATATTTAACTGTCCTAAAGTTAAGGTTTTGTAGAACTGTAATATGGCAGCCAATGTAGAGACAGAAAACATGTATTACATGGGCACAAAGAGACCATGGCAGCCAAGGCCAGCACCTCAAGGTATGTTCCCAAATCAAAATTTGCAATTTCCTGTAAATGATCAAATGTATGCACAGAACTCATGGAATGTACCCATGCCATGGCAGCACCAAAACCACCCACAGCAACAATGGAGACCATCTCAACAGTACTCTCAATCTTATCATACATATCCTTAACCATACCCACCATATTCACAACCATATCAACAATACCATCAGCCATATTCATCACATTCTCAACCATATCAGCAGTATCCTCAACAAGTTGTTTATCCGCCTCAACCTACTCAACAAGCACTGCCGCTCCTCCACCAATAATCCATCACAACTAGCCAATTTCCAGCTTAACTCACAACCTTCCAGACCCACTCAAATTCCTGCTCAAACTGTCCCAAAATCCGAATAATAAGAGCAGAGAGGCCAGCCTACAATGTAGAAGAGGGAACCTCAATATCCACACTAGCCTTGCAAAATATCAAACTTGAGGTTTGGTAAGTACTCCAGAAATCTCCAAATAACAGATGAGCGAGAAGAAAACAAGAAAATGAAAATGAAATGACAAATCAAAAGAAATCAAACAGATGATACCATAAGTAAGCAAATGCAACCATTGCATCCACCTTTTCCCAGACCGATTGGTCCAAATCAAACCTCCACTGTCTATACCACAGTTTGATGTCTTAGATGAGCTCAAAAATGTCTACATAAAAATTCCGGCAACTGCAGCTAATAAAAGACATTCCAAAATATACACTAACGCCATCAAAGACATGTATGCTCAAGAAGCCTGCTAAGAAAAAGGATGATCCTCAAACCATTCAATGTTATAGGACATTTAGCAGGCCTTATACAATACCATCTCGATAGAAAAGTATGTTGATCCTGGCATTCCCAAAGTGACCACCATCATTAACAACATACAAATTCCAAACACTTTGATAGATCTTGGGGCCGCAATTAATGTCATGACTCTTGAAACCATGAGAACGCTCCAGCTTACAAATTTGCAACATACAACGATTGTTCTAGAACTAGTTGGTAGGTCTAAAGTGATTCCTGAAGGGATTTTGGAAGACATAATTGTCTCACTGGACTCTTGGGAGTATTCGGTGGACTTTTTAGTTCTCCAACCCAAATCCAATTTAGGAGGGCACCCTATCATTCTTGGTAGACCATGGTTAGCGACTGCTGATGCATTCATAGGATCTCGATCTGGCAACATGATCATTTCGAGAGGGACTGAAAGAAAACAACTCACCCTCTACCCATCGAAACAATCACCAGCAGTAACACACAATTTGTGGCTTGATGATAAATTCAATGATAAAGAAGAAGTACAATCTGTTTTTAGCATTAACCAAATCTATGATTTCCAAGAACAAAACAATAATGATTTGGTAGAATTATTCCTTTCTCAACCTGATATTTCTGAAAATTTGAGAAACGACCAATATCATGCTGCAGATGTACTTTTAGCCCAAAATTTTTAGGAAACATGCACCATTCAATCTTTGCAAACCACATTTCACGACATTTTTCCAGTTCAATCCATCACCAACACACAGAGTCAGATCATAGA
>APFE031079076.1:121512-147886 GCA_000404065.3 Pinus taeda | reverse complement strand
TGTCAGTAAACCAAAAAATTGGATGTGCACCTTAAAGAAAATTAATGAATGTACGCCAAAGTGTTAATGAAGGACAGTTTTGTGTTTGTCGAAGAGTCAGTTCACAATGGGTGGCATTATTTTATACATTCGTAGAGCTTAGAACTTTCGTGTCAATATTTATTGTCATTACTCTTTTCCTTTGCGTGAACTGCAGGAATGAAAAACAGGAAACATTTAAAGAAAAAGGGAAAGCGTCAACCCTTGGAGACAGAGAAGAGATGCCCTCATAAACGGATACCGCATGCAACAGAACCACAGATTCCAGAGCATTTCTAAACAGATGCTAACATCAATAGCCGACTCAACACTCAAGGTAAAAAGCTCACAAAAGCAGCATGTTTATAAAAAATCCTGAAGCTTATACTCGGTAAAGGAAAAAAACGCACCAGAAAGGCCCGGATCAAAGAACAGAGTCAGTTTTTGATGCGCTAAGAAAATTGTTCAGAAAGAAAGGTCCCTAACTTGCTTAGTCATTCGCAAGTCTGGAAGTCAAGATAGAAAAGGCAGAAGCAATTTGAGGGAAATTTTGGTCATTACCAAGTATATACATAGTTAATTCACCCAGCCAGAGGATGATTCCCAAAAATATATTCTATTTTACTAAAAAATGGTGCTAGTGCTTGCCATTTCTGTTTTCTTAACTCAAACAAAAGCGGAAGGCAACTAGCCGACTCTTCCCAGGCAAATGTTGAATTCTTGCAACATTAAGGAGCAAAAGCAGAAATAGTTAGGAATTAAATTCGATTTTTTAGAAATAAGTTTGCTTAGAAAAAGGGAAGTCATTTAAATTGTATCCTAAATTTATGTAATTAAGTTATTTAGTTAGCAGTATTTAAACCCTTCTCATGCATTTAGAGAAGGGTCCAGAAATTTGTCAAAAACGTGTCCTCAGAACATGCATTTTGTACCCTCAGAGGAGGTTTTGATGAATGAACGGATCAAGATTTATTGATGTTTGCATTTGGTATCTGCTACTGATGTTGCACTTCTGTACTCTTAGTAGATATTAGAACAAGGAGAGATAAGTCATTGTTGCTTGAAGCTTATGAGTAAGACCAGTAATAAATGGTACTTTTATCTCTTGACCATTTCTGCTTATATTCTTAAAGCAATATACAGTTTTTAGTTGTTTATATGCTATTACATGAATGTTTGTGTTACCATTTGGCACTTTTGTACGGTGGAGCCATTTATTTATGTTTAATGTGTGAATAACTTATTATGCGATATGTTGTTCACTACTGTTTTGCCTAACTTTTCATGCAAAGTGGTTCATCTTAATTGATTTCCATTCTTATAATCGTTGAATTATCTTTATTACCAGTTATTATTTGAAATCTCTTTAGATCGCATAATAGAAGAATTACATCCCAAGTTAGCATAGATTAGATGTGCTGTTTTCATTAGATTACAATAGCATAGGTTTATATTAAACTAGTTTAGATAGGAACCTTTAGATCAGCAACATCCAATTCTGCACACACACACACCCTTAGATTGGGAAACTGGTCCCATTATCCCCAGTTGGGCCCGCTATAACAAACGGATAAGGAGCTGCCAACCAAGGTCTGGACCGGGCAGGTATCCCCCTTGTTGTTGACCCGATTTTCGGGGCTTCAACAATACCCAAATAAGAATTGGATAAAAAGGAGAATAATAACACTGGAGAGACAAATACACCTTAAAGCCAATATCCTGTATCTAGAGTGATGGTCAATCCTTTAGAGTTGGTGAATTCACCTGCAATGCCTTGGCAACACAATGATAACGTTTTGAAGTGATAAAACAATATTTCATGTGTAAATTGTAGTCCAACCAATATTTAGTTGGAAACTCATATTGTAATACTTGACATTTCATATAATATAATTTATATGGTTGAAGTTATTTATAATTGTATTTGATCTTATTTAGTATTGTAAATAACATATGTAACTTTGCGTTTTCATATTACATGAACACGCACATTGTATGGCATTTTTTTTTGAAATTTTAGTCACAAAATAATGCGAATTAATTTATGTTGATTAATAATTAACATATAAAATTAGTCTAGAACTACTAAATTAGTAATTTATATTTCTTAATGATGAAAACAAATAAAATGAATATATGATGACTAAATTAGTCGTTTATAATGATTATTAACAAATGTAAATGAAGTGAATATAAACTACTAAATCAATTATTTATATAATGAATATGAAACTACTAAAAAAGATAAATGATAAATTTGTGATTACAAATGATGACTAAATTTTGCATATATACAACTATTAGTAACTAATTTAGAGTATCTTATAACATGACCAAAATTTAGTCATATTTCTTTGGTCACTAATTGGTTTCAAATGATGACTAAAATTTTCATATATATGACTATCAGTAGCTAATTTACAGTATCTTATAATGCAACCAACATTTTGGTCATATTTCTTTGGTCATTAATTGGTTTTCTCAGGTGACCATGTAGTAATATATTTTGTTGTGTATTTGGTCATTAATTGTGGTAATTAATGACTAAATCAATGACTAAATTAATGAAAAAATTTATGACTAAATATACTACTAGATGATAAAATTGAGACAACCAATTAATGACTAAACTAAATATGACTAAAAGTTGGTAATGTTATAAGATACTGTAAATTAGCCATTATTGGTCACCGACTGAAAAATGGTCGTTTATATGCAATTTTTAGTCATTTTTTTAGTAATTAATTAGCCATTTTGTACTAGTGGTTACAACCTTTATCCATTCTAGGTCAATGTTGGGAGGAGGCCTCAATAGATTTTATCACAGGTTTATCCAAGTCTAAAGGAAAGAGTGTCATCATAGTGGTAGTTGATAGACTTACAAGTATGCACACTTTGTAGATTATCTCATCCATTTAAAGCCTGTACAGTTGCTACTGCATTTATGGAAACACTTCAAAAGCTACATGGAAACCCAAAGATTATTGTAAGCAATTGTTATAGCACCATTTACCACCCTTGGTATATTTGATGCTCTATGATATGGCCTAAGGCAACCCTTCCCTGCTAGACTTGGTCCATTTTCTAAGAAACAATGTTTTAAATCCCATACGTGATTGTCATATCTAAAGTGCATGTACACGCGAGTGAACCTATACCCAACATCCATATATGTGTTAAAAAATAAAAAATATATATAATCTCCCCTAATTCGGTCGGGGTTTACGGGTTTGACCAGATACCCACCTACTATAACCCGTGGTCCAACTGTTTCCCAACTGAAAAAACTAATTTGGAGAAGTATAAATACATCTCCATGGGAAGGCCTAGAGAGGGAGGAAGGATTAGATATTGATATTATTGTCTATTACATCCCTGATCAAGTATGAAGATATCCTTGTACCATATTGTACATAAAAGGTACACATTTTCAAGTTTTTTATTATATAACACAACATTTTATGTGAAGTTTATATATGGGATGTATTAACTTCTTATCTAGTGTTCCTAATTATGTCTACAGAACTTGGAAGACTTCTCCTTTAGGTATTTTTATGGTTGATCCACTCTGATAGGTATTGGTTCTCGAAATTGACATACAGGGCATGTTTTTCACCTTCATTTTGCATTTATCAGTTTCCTTTCCCATTTTGGCCTTAGGATCGACCTCACCAAGATATGACATAGAACCTTGTCATTTCTTAGAAGTTTCATAACTTGTGTGGTAGACTACCTTATCATGGGCACCCTAGATAGTACCTTGTTATCACTTGCCACCCATTCTGAACTTTTATTCGCATGCTCAGGAGTCCTCTTTAGTCCCACCATGACATTTTTCAATGAAGCTTCATTCTCCTTCTTCTTCACTGTATTTTTGGCTTTATAGCCTAGAGGCTCCCACATGTTGAGTTGTACCGTCGCATTACATGTTGACTATTTGTACCTTTTGGCCTTAAGTTGACTTCACTTGGACTCATGTATAAGCCACTTTTAGACCATCTCTTTTTGAAAAATCAACCTTGAAATCACTTAGCCTTTGTAGATTGACACCTTTTTTCTCTGGAAAGAACATTCCTTCGAGTGTCATTGACCAATTTCGTTGCCTTGCATTGATCATAGGCATGTTTTACTCCTAGGAACTAGAAAATCTATATTTTGAAACTCGTTCTTTCCATTGTATTATACCCATTAGTTTATTATTTTAAGGGATTTCTAAATATGAAAAAGACAAAAAGAAAAATCCAAAAAGAGCAAGAACGGGACATTAATTCCATGATTGATGACAACTAGATTCAGTTGTGTCACCCTTGAACAAAGCACTCAAAATTAAGTCTTTCCTTCATTGGGATGGGCTCCAGTTTGACTTAGGAGAGCCTTAACCTTGTTATTGAGTTAGTCCTCCTTTGGTTGGTTATATCTTCCAATCATATGGATAGTTTTTTTGTGCCTCTTGCATGACAAACTTATACAAAGTTATCATATGTTGCCATATCGTCATATTTGAGTCGTGATTTTGTTCAAGGAAGGTAAACTTGGGTCAGCCTTTCTGTGGTGTCTCTTGACTTATTTTCAGTCAGCCATCCCTAGTTGTCAGAGTCATGTTCATTATCACATCAGTTATTTGGTCCTTTTCTCGTGCTGGTTTGAGAAGGTATCTGTTGGGAGCGGAATCCCCCAAGGGCAGTTTTGGGGCTTAAAGTCCATGTTCGAGTAAAATTTTTTAATATAATTGTAAAGACTTCACATTTTTTGGTAGCAGAGCACGAAGGTGTTATCTGTCATAAAGGATAGTTCGCCCTTAGTTTTGTAAAGTAAAGTCTGTTGAAAGAGATCCACCCATGGTCTGTGGACCATGGGATTGTATAAAAAGAGATAAGATCTAAGTAGTTTTAGATACATGGAATGAAGAATAATGTAAGAGAGTCGTAGCTCTGAAGTAATAAGTCTAAGTCTTGGGTCGTATCATAGGTAGAGGCTCTATAGCTAAGTGTACAGAGGGCTAGGGTAGAAGTCTGCAGCTGAGTGCGCAGACGCCTATAGCTGTGTGCGTACGGCAGACAAAGTTTGTAACCAGTTGGAAGACATTAATAAAGAAAGATATTCTACAATTTCTGTGTCTTTTTTCTATTATTGCATCTTGATATGTTACGTATGAATTTCCTTTATTAGGCTTATATAATGCGCGAATGAATATGAGTACATTGGATAACTGAAATGCGATCAAGGATATATGTTTACATAGTGTTAACTATAATTGTCTGATAAGATAAGAAAGTCACTTAGATTAATTGGGGAATTTGTATGGCACGCTACCATAGTAGCACAAAAGTACATGAGAAGCATGCTAGGGCTGCACGAAGGTCGATCATACCCTTTTGGGGACGAATTGAAGGATAGGATAAAGGGCTCGTCTTTCAAGCCCTAGAGCGAAGGGACATGTGCGAAGGTAGGTATAAAGGGAATCAAACAACATAACAACCATCTCAAGGTGCGGAAACTTAGTTCTAGCATCCCCTCATACTTCTTTGGGTGAGACTTCGGTCCGTGCCCTGCAGACTAATGATGAAAGCGCTAGTAGTGTAGCAATTTGTTTGGATAATTAAACGTTGAACCTGGGTCAGGCCCCCTCAAGCGAATAATATCCTCCTAGTTATTATATATATAATCGATCCAATAGCCTACAAGATAATCATGATTTAAATTCACATTTTGTTATGCAATCAACTAACAAAAAGATAGAAAATATTTTGAGAAATAGACAATTTCCATGTGGGAATCTCTATTGAACATAATTGTGCAATTATGCGCCATTGTTCTTTCTTTAAAATATTTGTCATTCCATTAGGGTTGATTATCTTTCTTGGTTTCCCTATGATACCCCTTAATTAAAATTCCTTTCCTTCCCCAAAAAAATTCAAGAAAACTTCTTGAAAATTAAAAGCCATTGTTCCGAAAGATTGTAGCCATTGGACTCCCAGTACAACATCGACACCACCCATTGGAATGGAAATCATATTCAATACGTATTCTCACATGGTGTTGGCATGGGGTACCCTAGGGTCAATTTTGGAGAAAAAGGCCAAGTTTTGTTGTCTAAGATGTAAATTATCCACAAGTTGTGGTTGCGGAGTGCATAGATAATTAAAGAGTCATAAAGGGTTTCAACCTTCTTTTATGTAAGTTGAGTTAGTTTTTGAAGATCTACCCATGGTCCATAGACCATGGGATTGTATAAATATATGTCTTACGATGTCTAAAGGAGGAGAAGAGAAGTAATGAACTTTGGTCTATTGGAGAAGGCTAAAGAGTTAGCACGAAGAATAGGAAGAAAGGCTCTATAACTATGTGCACAGAGGCTCAGAGTAAAGTCTGCAACTGAATGCGCGGATCCATGTAGCTGAGTGCATAGGGATACTTGTGTTTATCTATTTACTTATATTTATGTGAATGTGCTTTATGTTATAATGGGTTTATGAAATAATGATGTATTGGTGCGTGACTTTATAGGAATGATACTATTATATGAATGAAATTATTTTTAACCATTTACGTGAATATTATCTTCTTGTATGTTGAATTTATCAAACACTTCATCTGATCTAAGTAATTACGAGGATATATGTAATATTTGATGTGCATAAGTAGTGGCTTCACCTATTCATGGTCCATGAATGACGGTCGTAAACATTCACTGAGGTATAGAAGTTGATTAAGGGTAGTATATTGATAATCCCTAAAGGCCTATTGATCTATGTGAAGGTCGATTTAGGGCATAAAACGACATCACACTCATCTTTGGGTGTAGAAACTTGGTTCCAACATCCCCCATACTTCTTCAGGTGAGACTTCAGTCCACGCTCCACGGGTTGATGCTGAAAGGGCCAGTAGTGTAGGGATTTGTTTGGAATAACTAACTTTGAACCTGGGTTAGGATCCACTAAGCCAACAAATGGTTCCATTGCTAGGACCAGGATCTGCATAAATATATGCATCACTGGAATCTAACCAAGAAATAAATTGAGGAGTGGTTGGATAGAAAGATCCATGAATTCACGACGCAAGAAAATAGAAATCCACGTCTGACGAAAGAACAATGGTTTTTAATATACCTATACACAGAGATACACGAAATCTTCTTCTGCGCCTTCCCGATCGAACTATACAAGTGGATCGCTAAATTGGTAGACGACCAAGGAAGATGGATGCTTGACAGTCCAATAGTGTGGACCTCGGAGCTAGTGCAAAGATTGGAAGCTTTTGAAGATAAGATCACACGTGCCATCGATCATTGGCTTGATCAAGTCATAAGAGGTGTTGGGCATGGAATCACCCCATAGCATGGTTTGGGGCTCAAAGCCCAAGTTTTGAGTAAAATTATTGTAAAAACTCTGCAAATTGCAAGTGTAGAGCACGAATTGTATGTTAGAGTCATAGGGTTTTCCGCCCTAAGTTTTCAATGTAGTGTTGGCCTATCCATTGTTCGTGGACCATGGGATTGTATAAATAGAGTGAGGATCTAAGTTGTAAAGTATCTAAGTGAACCAATAAATGGAGTTTGAAAGATAGCGAGCATAGAGCAAGAGTCGAATATCTTTGGTCGTAGTAGTAGGAAGAGGCTTTGCAGCTAAGTGCGCAGAGGCCTAGTAGAGTCTGCAGCTAAGTGCATGGACCCCTGCAGTTGAGTGCTTAGGGAGGAGTTGAGTTCGTAACCAATGAAGAATAATAATAAAGAGAAGTTTTATCTGAATTTCGTGTATCCGTTCTTATGTTATTACATGTTTAATATCAAGTGCAATTGTACTATTTATTTACTACGCGCTTTTGTATGAATGATAAATATTGTTAAGTATATGTGGGAGAATATAGATAAGCTCAGTTAGTCCACTAATATTGGGATTCTAGTAAGGGTTTGGGTAATAACACTATTCGCATAGCAATGTGTGTGAAGGGACAAACCACAGACCTCTAGAACCCATCAGACATCCCCAAGGTGTGGAAACCTAGTTCTAGCACCCTCCCATACTACTTCAGGTGAGACCTCAGTCTGCACTCTACAGACTATTGCCGAAAGGGCTAGTAGTACCGGGATTTGTTTGGCTAAATCATCTCTGAACCTGGGTCAAGCCCCAACAAGCCAAGAAATGGTTTTGTTGCTGGGACTGGGATTTGCATAAGGAATGTCTGATGTCATGTCACTGGAATTCAACAAAGAAAGAAATATAAGGGTGGTTAGACAGAAAGATTCACGAGTTTGCGATGCAGGAAAACAAGAATCTGTGAGTGTCAAAGGAACAGTAGTTGGAGCACTACTTATATATGGAAATCCATGAAATTTCCTTTGCATCCTTTCTCTCTAAGTTGTATGAGTGGATCGGGAAGCTAGCAGATAGTTAGGGAAGGTGTAGGCTTGACAAACCAATTGTGTGGACTCCAGAATTAGTGTGCAAACTAGAAGCATGAGAAGATAAGATCACGTGCATTGTGGACCGTTGGATCGATCAAATTATACGGGGGTTTATCACCGAGTTCGCGGTAGACACAACAGTCAGCTACAGCAAGGTGGAACAACACTTTCTCAAAGGACTGTGAGGTAAGTACATTAAATCTCTAAAAACTTGGATTAAGATTTTATTGTGTGAAAGGAGGGTTATGCAAATAAATTGATGTTTGGGGCTATGTGAAGTGGGAGGATCTATAGAAGCGAAGGTATCACAGAGATAGAGAATAGCCACTTAATTTCGCCTCAATGGGAAAGCAAGGAAGAGCTTGCGAAAGTTTCTCTGAGAATTTCAGTCAGTCTGATAAGGCAGCGAATTCTGTGCCTACCACCTCCACCTACACAACCACCAATCTCACCATCTTCACCTCCATCTGTACCCACACCACCTCCTCCACCTCCACAATTCAATATGGCGAGAGAAATAAAATTGTCGGTATTTAGGGGAGTAGGGAACGAAGATCCAGACCAATTTTGGTTCATGGTAAGGGCCATATGGGAAGAAAAAGGAGTTGTGTATGACAATATAAAGAAGGAAACATTGGTGAGCACGTTGCAGGATCATGCACTGACATGGTAAATTAATAATTCTAATGACCATCCGAATGTGGGGATCGCCACGCTAAACATGGAATCTAGCAGGCCAAAGTCAGAGACAAAATCAATTATTGAATTTAAGGAGATCATAATGCTTCCAGGTGAGACCCCATGGGATCTGGATCAGAGACTGAAGAGTATGATTCGCGAAGCCGGCATGACCTTAACAGAGGGCAACACCTTGCATGGTTCGTAGTGTCACTAACACTGTATCTAAGAATGATGATGTCACAGTAGAAGCTATCCACCCAGGCCAAAGCTTTGGAGATTTCAATGAGACTTCATGAGACCCCAATACAAGATCTTGGCCTGGGAGTCCAACAAATCCATGCGCAACTACTAAATTTGTGTTTGGAAATGTAGGGTTTGAAATAGGACAGGACAACTCACCCAGAAGCGTTCGAGGAGGTATGGTGCATAAAATGCAAGGGCCAAGGGCATGACAAGGACCATTGTCCAATCTTCATGAATTACTTGGTAGGAGGAGGGCCGATGCCATTAAGACCAGAGGCACAAGTAGGAATAAGTGCGATGCCTGCATTATGGTGCATGATCTATCATATAGGATGAAAACACACTATGGATAATTTTCATCTATTCCAGAAGTATATGTAGACATCCCAGCAATTATTCTATAATTTCTGCATGTCGGTATAACATGATGACTGCACCTATAGAAGTTATGAGTTAATGATGGATCAAACTCCTCCCTACAAGGTGCAGGCCAAAACATGAGCCATCGACCCAAATGTGAGAATGGCATGCACTAGATTTTAGTGGCGGAGATGAGGTCGAGGTGGAATGGGACCAGAAAGGGGTCATAGACAACTAATTTGCTACAATTACAGAGGGCTAGACCACTGTTCCTGTGACTATATGAATCCGACGAGAAAATCATGTTTATACTACACTCAGTTTGATCATGAGGCATAGGACTACCCTACACTCATAGCGAGGCTATGTGAGAAAGGGGTACTCCAGCCTCCCCCGACTCAGAATTTGCAAATGGTGAGGTCTAAGCTGTACAAAGAGGACCTGAATGTAAACACAGTGATTTGAAGTAGTATCACAATAGGAGAGGAAAAAGGAAAGTAGCTTGAAGAAAGTGCGGCAATTTGTAAGGCTCCTACAAAGGAACCCGAATTGGATCTGGAGTGCACGAAGGAGATATTCATGGAAGCTATGAAGAGCTTCACGGAGGCCTCCACTTTAGGTAGTAAGGATCAACAAGAGCCAGAGATGGATCCTTCAATGGTCACTACCTTTCTGGAGACATGTATGAAACTATTGCGCGACAGCAAGGCTGTTAAAGGCCTACAGGAACTTATCACTAGGTGCACTAGTTTAGGAGAACCGTGTGTAGTCTGAAAGCTCAGAAAGCACACAAGGTGAAAAAGAAGGGAAATGATATTGACTGCACAAATTGGGGAGTATGAAATGGATCAAGTAATTCTAGATCTATTATCAGACAGGAATGTATTTCCAAAACAAACATGGGAATGCATGGGCAGACCTGCACTACAATGGTCTCCTATTCAATTGTGAATGCCGAACCAACAGAAGATCTTACCCATGGGAAGATTGCAAGGAGTAACGGTGGATATTGAAGGTGCAATCATGCGCTGGTGGATTTCGAAGTGATAGAGATAGTCGATGACAACAATCCCTATCCTACACTACTGGGAATAGACTAGGCCACTGATATGAATAGAGTAATAAATGTAAAGAAGCACAAAATTATTTTTGAGAAAAAGTCACTACATGTAGTGGTGCCTTTAGACCCTATGGAAGGAGCATGCTACACAGAGCCAGTGCATGATGAGGATAGCAACGACGAGATAGACTGTATCTACAAGGTAATTGCTCAAGAGTAGGATTGGGTGAATCCTACAGTGGATGATCAGATTTCGTGGGAGCGCGAAAGCTCTTGTACATTAGATTTGGATGAGGAAACAGAACAATGGTAGAACCGGTTGCACAAGGTAACCACGCTCAATTGTAACATCATGTTTAGATCATTGTGCTGCATGACAATAGAGGTAAGGGATCTGCCTATGTATGATGGGTTGAGAGTGGTGGATGAATTCTTGAACAAATTTGAAAGCGCAATGTCAGAACAACAATGTTTCGATGCTCTAAAATGGTCACTACATGCGACGCTCGCAAGGTGGTGGGGTACGCATCAGAGAAGTATTGAGAGCTGGTGCGAATGCAGAAGGGCTATGCTTATACAATTTGGAAAACCTCAGCTACAAATGAGAGCCAGTTATGAGGGGCAAAATAGCTTACGTGCTCACCTTTCCAGATGGGTACAAGCATATGGTAAGCAACCCACATGAATGCACACTACTATCATGATAGGAAACAGGAACAACAAGCAGAAGTAGGCAAGAAAAGTGCGTGAACAATGAAGCATGATAAAAAATTACCATGCCAAACATCATACACAGGGAATCCTTTGACAAGGTGTGTGAAGTGCTGAACAGGGTCCACCATGTGAGATGCACCGACTTGAACCTGCACATACCAGCAATTGTATGGGCTTATAGGACCATGTGCAAAAATTTGACCGTGTAAGCGATTCCATAGATGAAGTATGAAGCAGGGGTTGTAGTCCCTATGGAGCATACGAAGACAAATCCACGCATAACAACACCCATAGATACGATGGTCCACACTGAATGAAATGAAGAAATCACATAGTTACACGAAATAGAACATATAAGACTTGAGGAAGAAGTCTGATGGGGAAACTTTAGACTTTTCGAACTTGAAAAATACTAGATATGGCTAAGGGAGAAAAGCATTTTAATGGACACAGAAGTCAAGAAGCTAGAAAACGAACTAAAGGAAGCCTTTCTCATTGAGAAACCGAGGATGACAAAGCTAGGTGTGTATAGTCATACTAAAAAATTGGAAAGCTATCATCATGAATTGGTTAGTATATTGCTGTGGCTAAGACCAAACCTTGCCAAACATAGTGACCAGGGTAGTGCAGTGGAAATAATAGAGTGCATGATGTCGATCACTACAAGGGAAGATGGGGATTCTCCACAAGTCATGATGTAGGATGATATGAAGCCTCGCATGGGTGGTGCGCCCACCTAACTAGCCATAGGGAGGACAGTCTTAGCACTCCAGGAAGTTGAGAGGGAGCGTGAGACTCTAAAATATTTTGCCTAGGGGTTGCACGATAGGAGAGATGTGTGAAGGAGTAGGACGTCACTAGGTTTGTGACTGCGCATAGAGGGCTATGCTACCATGTGGGTCGGTTGTGAAGTGACCGTTGGTGTCACTATTTATGACGAGACGTCCGATTTGAGGCCAAATGGAGCAGGAAACAGCATTTAAGGCGAAAGTTATGGGCAAGATTTGGGAAAATCTACTGCCAAGGAAGCATTAATGGCCTGAAATAGGGGGAACAGTCATATTTGAATTCAGAAGGTGCTATAAAACTCAAAGGGCTAGCCAGCTGAAAACACTTGGTCATTTGAGCATTGAATGGTTCAGCAGAGCACAAAGTGTTTAGTGCCAAGCGATAATAGAACCCCTAAGTTCGTGACAGAAAAAATACTGTGTAGAAATGGTGACGACGACTAAGCATGGGTTGGGAATTGAGGAAGGAAATGTCGGCAAGGCCGTGCAAACCCCCATGGTATAGGATGTTCCCAAAGGCACTGGGGCTAGGATCGAAATCCCCAAATCACTGCTGATGCCGAGGCTAAAAAAGGATAAGCACGCAATGGGACCAGTACACATGTCCTCAAGGAATCCATGGCACAACAAGTTATCCATGGAAGAAAAAGGGAAGGTAGTCACAATCGAAATAGATGAGGAGGAAGAAGATTTGTAGGCCCTAATTTCTGTCACAGAAGAAGAAGAAGACGTGGAAGAGGACATCCAACTGTTGTGCTTTTCCACGAAACTACCCGCATATGTCTGTCAGCAGAAAGGAAAATCAAAAGTACCAAAGGATTTGGATGCAACGAAGAGTTCACTCGAGACCTTGCTCCTCCCCGATGGTATTGTATTTGAGGGCTCACACCTAGGTTGCGTGCCCACCATGAAGTTTGAAGACTGAGACCTCACGGACATCGAGAAGTCCCCGCACTTAGAGATAGAAAATTTTATGAAGCAGAATTTGGAGGGGGTAGTGATAGCATTAGAGCCGCGAAAATGGCTACGCAGTGTGGAAAAAGATGGGTTGTTGAACTTGTTATGGATTCCACATTTCCACCGTGCCCCATCACAATTTTCATCATCAGGCAATTGCTTTGTCTGGTGCATGATGGGTATCTATTACTGGAGGAGCCTATTCCCATCATAGCAGACCTCATCCACCAGATTTCTCGACTTCCCTGTAATGTAAAGGACCCCGCAATGATAGTTGGAAAAAGTAGCGATTTGGCTCTCGCAAAGGATATGAAGGAAAAAAAGAAGTTGGAGAAAAAGAATAGGGGCTACACCATCTCCAGCATCATGGATAAGGGGGTGCATGTAGCCACCCAACTCCTAGCTGGCAAAGTAATGAGAAAATTCCGCACTAATAAGGTACCAGCATTGGTGGTCACATTGGCCAAACAATGCATAGCAGGGGTTCAACTAGGCTGAGTTCCTCTGCAAGGAGATTTTGTTAAACTATCCTGAAGCCCAAGAGCAGGGTAAGACCTTCCACTACACATGGTTGCTCGTATCCATCTTGCTGGTAGCAGGAGAATTGCTAGAGGATAGTCAATTCCCAAACATTGACCGAGGCTTACGAGAGGCTGCGAAGTATTCTTCGCTCTGGGCCACCAAGGACATGAAACGGATTCGCAACATAAAAATCTTCTAGGATCTCATGGAAGTGAGCATCCAGATGTGGATCAACAAGAGGCCACACCTGTCACCTATGGTGCACAATAGTTTGTAGAGTTTTGTAGACTTCAAGGCAGATATGCACAACATATACATCAAGACATGGAAGGATCTGGCGAGGTAGTGGATGAAGCTACCATTTGCAACCACTTACGATGCACTCTTTACAGTATTGGAGCCATGGTCTCCCAAGTGGCATGCCCCAGATTTGGCATAACTGGAGTAAGTGGCAGCACAGAAAAAGAAGGATGATGGCAAGCTATGCATCACCCAATTGGCTGTGAGAAGGTGGAATGAAAAATCAGCAGTTGAGGTAAGACTAGCCCGCAAAGAGGCAAATGAAGTTGTGGAGTAGAAGAAGCCTGCAGAAGCAACAGTAGTAGTGCACACAGCAGAAGCCGCAACAGTACATGCAGAGAAGAGCCATGCAATGTCCTTAGGGCAGGATGCATAGGACATAGAAATAGCAGAATGGAGTGTGAACCTAGGGACCGTGTCCGCACAACTCAAACGGTCATGCATCATAGAGAGATCGAGTCCAAGGAAGAAGGTCAATGCATCAAAGTTGGCTATTGACTCGATCACCCTAACTGAAGGTGATATCCATGACATCAGTGAGATGGTCCACAATGTCACCAACAAAGTGCTCCAAGAGTTTATGACAGAGCACCAAAGTGTGTTGGGGGCCCTCAGGGCGCAACATCAGGAGTTACAGGTGTGAGTCCCTTAGGAAGGTACCCTGTCTACCCATGTCGCAATAGGTACTACAGAAGCAGAGCAGATGTTGTGTGCAAGGATGGTGAACACAATAGTGTTTCCAGAGGGAGCATTAGTATCATAAGATCTGATGGACCAAAAGACAGTTAGCATGCTGAAAGGCATGGGCCTTAATCTAGCTACCCTTCCTTGGGAAACGCTTTACCAGCTACAAGATGGAATAATAGCAGAGTTGCGCACTAGGGAAAACCATGTGATCCAATTTCTTGGTGAACAGAAGATCAATATGGAGCAGCTTAGCTTACAACGTGACAAGTTGGTGTCGCAAAACCAAAGGTTGGTTCAGATGGTAGATGATGCTTGGCGTCACGTCCCAAAGCTGGCTATCACAACAAATCTACCAGTGGAAGTGTGAATCCATAGTTTGGCTAGTGGAGTCTGCGACGCGAGAGAAGAGACAACGAGGGTGTATCTGGAGCTAAATCTCTAGATCGTCAAGCTACAGTTCAAGGTGCAGCCGTCCACTCCCCCAAAAATCAAAGAACAGCGTCAGTGCTATTACAGCACGGTTGGAAGAGAATGGAGGTGCAGTGCATGACTGTACCAACATGTTGGAATAGGTGCTTGAGGTCCTCGCGACGTTGCAAGAGGACCCCAACATCTAGCAGCTCGAGACAGAGGCATGTGAACTCCAACAACACTACGACAACATCAGGGGGACTGCATAGACAGTTGTCCTTACTCAGCGGCTTGCAAGAATGTAGCAAGCCAAGGTCTTAAAGGAGCAAGTGGATGCAGTGCGCCATAAGGAAGTAGTTCTCAAAGCATGTGTCTAGCCATGGATCGATGAAGCCTTCACAATCACAAAGGATATTGAAGGAAAGCTTATGAAAATTCAAGGGATGCATGCATAGATTCAATGCAGTATGACAGAAATAGAGGGCTCAGAAGAGAGAATTCAGAAGGTACAACAAGCAGTAGCTCAATAGGCTGTAGACATCAACACCGTTAGGGAGTAGCTGGAGGGACTCTGCACCAAGATCGTCACACCAACAAAGTGACTCGAGGGCGAGTCATGATATTTGTGTTGGGGGTTTGTTGGGCATGGAATCCCCCCACAGCATGGTTTGGGGCTCAAAGCCTAATTTTTGAGTAATATTATTATAAAAACTCTGCGAATTTTGGGCGCGAACCAAGAATTGTATGTTAGAGTCATAGGGTTGTCTACCCTAAGTTGTGAATGTAGTGTTGGTCTACCCATGGTCCGCGGACCATGGGATTGTATAAATAGAGCGAGGCTCTAAGTTGTAAAGTAGGTAAGTGAACCAACAGATGGAGTTTGAAAGATAGCGAGCATAGAGCAAGAGTCTAGTATCTTTGGTCATAGTATTAGGAAGAGGCTCTGCAACTGAGTGCACAATGGCCTAGTAGAGTCCGCAGTTGAGTGCGCAGGTCACTGTAGCTGAGTGTGCAGGGTGGAGTCGATTCTGTAACCAAGGAAGAGGAATAATAAAGAGAATTTTTATCTGAATTTCGTGTATCCATTCTTATGTTATTACATGTTTGATATCAAGCGCAATTATACTATTTATTTACTGTGTGCTTTTGTATGAATGATATATATTGTGAAGTGTAAGTGAGGGCATACAGATAAGCTAAGTTAATCCACTAATATTGGGATTCTAGTAAGGGTTTGGGTAATAACATTGTTTGGGCACCGAGTAGGGATGCGCAAAAGTATCACCTCCTGCGAGGTACTGATAAGTGCATGTAGCGACGTGTGCGAAGGGACAAACCGTGAACATCTAGAACCCATCACACATCCCCAGGGTGTAGAAACTTGGTTCTAGCACCCTCCCATACCACTTTGGGTGAGACCTCAGTCTGCACTCCATGGACTGTTTCCGAAAGGGCCAGTAATACCAATATTTTTTTGGCTAAATCATCTCCAAACCTAGGTCAGGCCCCAACAAGCCAACAAGAGGATTTGTGATAGAATTCGTGGTTGATACCTCATTCAGCTACAATGCGGTAGAGCAATGCTTCTTCAAGGGACCGCGAGGTAAGTATTTGATATCTTTGAATACTTGGATCAAGATTCTCTTGTGTGAAAAGTAGGTTATGCCATTACCTTAATGTTTGGAGGTACGCGAAGTGGAAATTTCTTCAAGGATAGAGGGAGAACAGGCGCTGAGTAAAGTCACTTGATCGAGCATCCTCTGAGTGAAGACAAGGAAGCACCACAGGCTTCACCGTAGAACATTGTCTAGTTAATAAGGTAAGGGTTTCCATGAATACCTCATCCACCCACACCACCTACACCTTCACCTCCACAACATACACCTTCACCTACACCACCACTACCTTCAACACCATTCAATATGTCTAATACGATGAAATTTCATGTTTTCAAGGGCTTGGGAAATGAGGTCCCAAACCATTATTGGTTCATCACGAAGGCTATGTAGACAACACATAATATTATAGATGATCATATGAAGAAATCGCAGTTGGTTACTGCTCTACAAGATCGTGTGTTGACATGGTACATTAAGTATTGCATGGATAATCTGGTGGTGTCATTAGCGGACACTCCGACTGCTTTGAACAAGGAGTTCAGTATGCCTAAGTATGAAATACAATTGGTAGTGGAGATCAAGGAAATCGTGATGAGGATTGGTGAAATATTAGTGACCAAAGTGCAGAATCTGTGAAGCTAATATGAATCTCACAGACAGTCAACACCATCATTGGTTTATAGCCATGCTTCTCGCTCACTTAAGGATTGCTTTGTAAAAAAAAAAGATAAGATATACGGAAGAAGCACTGGAGATCACAATGATATTACATGAGACACCTACCCAGGATGTGGCATTGGGAGTTCACCAGATTCATGTGGAGTTGTAGAACCTTTACTTGGAGTTTCAAAGTTTGAATAAGGAGAAAACGGCTTGGCCAGAGGTGCGTGAAGAAGTTTGGTGCCTCAAATTTAAGAACCAGGGGCATGATAAGGATAATTACCCTATTTTCACAAATTATATGGTAGGAGGAGAGCCAATGCCTTTGAGGCACGAAGTGCCAATAGGACCAAGTACGAGGCCTGCACTATGGTGCGCTATCTGTCAAGTAGTAAGAAAACATGTAACAAACAATTGGCACTTATTGCAAAAAATTGTACAGACACCGCAACAATTATTCAGCAACTTCTATAAATCAGTAGTCCATGATGAGCATAGCTATCGTAGCTATGAATTAATGATGGAAAGAATGCCTGCATATTGGATGCAAATAGAAATGTAGCCTCTGGATCAAGGCGTTGGGGGAACACACAGAGGATATTAGGGACACAAATGAGGCCAAGGAGGAGGAGGACCTGGTAGAGGTCAAGGGCAAGTTATTTTCTATAATTGTGAAGTTCCAAGACACTACGAGTCGGAGTGTACAAACCAAACACACTGGTGATGCCAATATTGTACTCAGTTTGACCACGCGATAGAAGAATGCCCTATATTGACAAAAAAAATGCAGGAGAAGAAGGCATAGCCTTAGTAGCCTACCTAGAGCCTGCAGATTATGAGGGCAGAGCCTCGTAAAGAGGATCCCAATGTCAATATCATGTGGCGAAGTGGTATGACGGTTGGTGATGATAAGGTACAATAGCCTGAAGAAGGCGGATGGGTCTGCAAGGCTCTAGAAAAAGAAGTTGGGTTTGATCTGGAGCATGAAAAGGAAATTTTCATGGAAGCAAAGAAAATATTCCCTAAGGCCTCTACCTCAGAAAGTCAGGATAGGCTATCCGAAGAAGTTGATGCTTGCTACTTTCTTGGAGACTTGCATGAAACTGCTACATGAAAATAGAGCTGTGAAACAACTAGAGTTGTTGACAAATAAATTTGCTAGTCGGGATAATGCTTCTGATGGGCACTGCACGGTCAGAAAGATCAGCTAACATAAGACGAGAGCAGGATGGAAGATGAGGCTCACCACACAAATAGGAGAATATGAGGTCGATCAAATTATTTTGGATCAACGGTCGGACGTGAATGTTTTTCCTAAACAAAGTTGGGAAAAAATGGGGAGGCATGTGCTGGAGTTGTCTCCGATTCAATTAAGAATGGAAAATCAATTGAATATTTTCACTATGGGGAGATTGCATGGAGTAACTGTAGGTATAGAAGGTGCGAGTGCATTGGCTAACTTTGAATTAATAGAGATTGTTGATGAAAGCAATACATATCCCGCACTCCTTGGAATTGATTTGGCTATTGACATGAATGGGGTCATCAATTTGATGAAGCAAACATTGTCATTTGAAAGGAAAATGCTCCGTGTGGTTGTACCAATGGACCCTACAGAAGGACCGCGCTATACTAAACTGGTATGCGACTATGAGGAAATCGATGATGATTTGGACCAGATCTATAGGATAACAACACAAGAACAAGATTCGGTTAATATGAGAGTGATGAGTGCAAGTATTGCAGCAAGAAGGCTACAACTCCTTGGCTACCAGCTTTACTTTGTCAACCTAGCATTCATACAAACTTGGAGGTGACAGTGTTGTACACACAAGTAAAAGTGATGGTTTTTCCTTTTGTCATGGTCCAGCTGGCGAGATACCACTGGGGTTTTAAATCCAGACTTATATGGAGTTAGAAGAAGCTTGGTTTCTTGATGGAGGAAAGGGAAATCTTCTCTAAGGGAGAGCTACTCTACTACAATAATGGAAAATACCGAAATTCAATGCTAAATTACACCATTTCCTAATTAACTGCCAAGAAACTATGCTATGAAATAATGCTAAATTAACATGAACCAAATGCTACTATCTAAGCATGGAAGTAAGAAGCATAAAACATCACTAATATGCAAGTAAAGGGACTGAAATAAATCTATTTTTGTCTTTTTGTCTTTTCATGCAAAATCAAGTATGAAAACTAATTTCTTTTGGTGATGTGGCACATGAATTAAGGATGTTGGAGGATGGCTGGAAGGGTTGGGATATGGTTGGATGGTGTGGGAGACCCTTGGGATGATTTTGGTGACTTCCTAGAGGTTTTCCCTCAATTCGGCCTCAAAACAGGCCATTTCAGGAAAACCTACAGGATGTACTAGAAATCTACAAGATTCCTTGTAAGCCTACAAGATATAACCGAGAGCAAAATGGAAGGTATTGGAGGTGATGGAATGATTAGGGAAGGTGTTAGATGAATGGAATGAAGTGAGTAAATTTCTAGGATCACTCAAAAGTTAACAACAAATATAGAGGATGGTTGGATTTGTTCAATGTGCTTGGAAGAATTTCTTTGAAAAATGATGAAAACTAGTGAAGGCAATGGTGAAAACAAGGAATGACTATGGTGGATGGAATGGATGGTGGTTTCTAGCAATGAAGTCTTTGTCTCCTCCTAAATCACATGCTCTACATAAAACATGTATAGTTCCCAAAAATATATGTAAACAAGAAGCATTCTTGTAAGCTAGAAAAGAAGAATTAATGAACTAACTGCCTACATGATCCATGAGGAACGTTGTTGAAAGGAATGAAACCATGGATGAGATTTACTATAGGAGTGAAGATAGAATAGGTTGCAATGAAATCCTACTTTGAAAAACTGATCAAATTCTAACTTAAATATCGTGAACTCTAAAGCTTATGCAAGAAATAGAAATTTGTGTTTTTGGGGTTGCATAAGGGTCCCTTCCTCAAATCATGATCCCAAAGGGAGGAAGTGAGGCCAACACATCCACTGACAACCTTTTGGTACTCCTTTTATCCCTGCTAACCTGCTACTGAAGTAAGGTACAAATGGTAGCAAACTAATAAACAACCAATCCAATCTACACTACTTGCAATGAAAACACATCTAAAAGAAAATTATCAATGAAGCTATGAGACTAATATAAACATACTGATACAAGAAAGAGGAGCCTTGGCTACTAGGGTTGGTCCCTAACCCAAGAGCTTTAGCCCTCTGATTTAAATTAGTGCTGGCTCAAAACAAAACTCATTCATATTACCAAAACAAAAAATTACATCAATAAAACTTTTACAAGTCTGGAGCTCGAAAATAGCTTAGAGTTTTACAAAAAACATTTGAATCCTAATGAGGCTCTAGGCCTCTCTACTTATAAAAATGAAGTCCCTAATGGTTTCCTTAAAATTAGGGATGCTTGGCTCCCAAACTCGAGATAAGTTAGCTCTTTGTCTCTCACTTTCGCGACTACCTTCTAATCCTCATGGCTTGGTTGCTTGCACTCTGAAATGGTGTGATGGATGGAGGAATATTTGAATGGGGGAGAATTAAATGAGGAGGATTTACCTCCTACAATCCCTCTCCCTTGTCCCATTCAATTTTTAACCTTCATATTTGCCAAAATTCCTTGATTTTCTCCTTCAATCCTGCATTCAATGCATATTAGTCCACTAAGCTAGGAGTTGAATTAAGGTCGATATAATTACCCAATGATGAGTCTCATCATCACCCCCCTACTGAAAGTGTTACTCATCCTCTGAGAAACTCAATCAATATCCATATACTTCATAGCTCTAGTGGCATCCCTGACATCCCATGCCTCTATTGTGGTTCCCTCTTCTTGTTCATAGAAGCCCACTTTCCTTTCTACCTCCTCCCACTACCTCTTTCTTCTTCTTCCTTCCTTCCTTCTAAATTCCAATAGTGGCGGACTGAGTTTCAAGCCAATACAATTGACTTTTAGCCTTTGCATATATTTCTTGCACATGGGTTTCCTCATTCAATGCATCTTTCAATCTTTGAGGAGAGTGGTACTCTCTTATCTTTAAGCTTTATGGAAATGTGTTCCATCTCCTTAGGCAAGCATGTATGCTATCATCCCCTAACAGCTTGAACATGTCCTCAAAATCTAAAATTGCTTTCTCTTGGGCAGCAAGATACATAGGTGCAATCTGAGGATCATTTGAAATCAAAGTATGGGTACTGATGAGGGCCATGTGATCTGACTATTCAGCTCTGATCATAAGAGGTTCAGTTTGCTCTCTTTCCAATATCTTCTTCATCTATGCAACCGTTGATTCTTCATGATTCATCCATGATGCCAAAGCCATCAATTATAAATCTCCTAGATTTGCATTAGGGTGCCATACATTCATATATGTTAAGGCCCTATCTTCTAGTGTGCTCTGATCACAAAAAACAATGAACTTCATGTAGTACTGAAATGGCATGGTTCCCCTCTGTGCTAAGGTCTTGATCTGGAACTGCAATCATTGTTCCTTGAGGTATAGGGCATAGGATTTAGCTGGCATCCTACACTATATTGCTTCTAAAGAGAGACTAGCCATACATGCCAATTGAATCTCTCTTTCTTGCAGTTGTCCTCTCAACCATGCATTTTTTGTTTCTAATTGATTTTTCATTACTACCTCTTTGTCTCTCAAGCTACTTAGCTCTCTTCCCATATCCTTAAGCTTCTCCTCCATGTGCCCAATTTCTCCCATCGCCTTGGATTTGGCAATTTGCATCCATCGGTGAGTTCTAGATCTCTCCTTCTCAAGCTCGAAGAATAGTGGAATAGCAAATTTTTGAGGAATGAGTCTGCCTCCTTTAATAAACCTATAGTAGGGGTGAAGGTTAGGTTGGTGGCTAGGTTCTTTTGACTATGGCTCCTCTTCTTCAGTTTCTTTCTGTTGCCCTACCTCCTTTTTCGATTTTTGTGTCTTCTGTAGGTTTAGCATAGTATCCTGTAGCACTGTTTCTACTTCCTGTAGATTCTGTTGTGTATCTTGTAGGATTTATTTTCCCTTGGAGGAGGTGGATCTAGTCATAGGACTTCTCACATAGGTGATAGGAGACTTAGGGGAAGGCATTTTCTCCTTTTGTTTAGGTGAGTCTTCAATCACAATGGGAATTTTGGCTAGTGTTTGGGGTTTCCCCTGCCTTATTCTTGTGCTTTTCTTTGTCCTGAAATATAATGGGGTCTACCTTTGTCTTTTTCCTTTTAGTTTGATGGGGGTGCTAAGAGTAGTGAGGTCAGTTGTTGCCTCTCTCTCAGTGGGTTCTAGAGACACCCTGGGTGACTCCTCCTTGTCTTCTTTCCCCAATTTCCCATTACTTTCTTCACCTATGTTTTTCCTTTCTTATTCCTCTTGTAGATCCTCATCTTCTTTATCAGTTTCCTCCTTAACATCCTCCTCTGTTTCTTCATCATCCTTCTTCTCTTTCTCCTCTTCTTCTTCATCTTCCTGATTTTCTTTTGTTTCATCTTCTTCTTCAGCCATCTCATCTTTATCTCCTTCTGTTTCTTATTCTTCCTACTCTACTTCTTCTTCCTCTGCCTTAGTCTCTTCCTCTTCCTCTCCACTGACAGTAGGACTAACATCATATGTGAGAGTTTTGATGTCTTCCTCTATCTGCATGTCTCTTAAAACTGACTATTGTATAGGAAGTCTGAGGTTTTGGAGGGCATCTTCTATAATGATTCTAATCAACCCATGGTGAGCTAACTTTTGGGAATTTCCCTCTTGCACCTTCATGCTTGTGCCTATCAATGATTGCAGTAGGAAGTATGGTATGCTGAGCTTGTGGTGAGGGGGTGTTTCTGCTCCATATCTCAACTCTTCAACAAGCCTAGAAGGATAGCCATAGACCACACTATACATACCCTCACATGAAATGTATTTGATAAGTTGGTAGCTCACCTCATTCAAGGGATATGGTAGACTTGCTCTCCTTACTCCATTTTGTCCTCAATGGGTTCCTTACCTTCTAAGAAGAATTTCCTTTTGGCAACCTGGCTATCTCCTTTGTCTTCCTTCCTCCATGGTACTCCTAGGGGAAGTGTGGTAACTCTGATGATGAATTTAGGGGTGAGTTCTATGGAGATGCCTCTTACCACAACAGTGGCATGGACTCTGGTAAGTGGAATGAGGGAGAGAGAAAAATCTCAGGCCACCTCATCATCATACCCCCTTAATTTTTTGAAAAACCCCATCCAATTATGCCTCATGTCTAGTACCCAAGGGTGTTGTTGGATTCTCACAGTGTTAGTGGGCTCCCTTCTATTAAACCCTCCTATCATCTTGGTTGGTGGGGTTTGAGGAGATGAGATGGTTGATACAATTTTCAAATGTAGAAGTAAAAGACTGAGATGACTTGTGTTGACAATTCTCTTACACAGCTACCAAATTCACTCAAACTAGTGGATTTTTTTGTTCAAATTACTTGGAAAGAGGGATGTAAATACAAATCCTGCCTCTTCAGAGTGTTTGTTGTGGCTAGCCCCCATGTTTTCCGCTCTAAAATTCCTCTTGGCCTATCCTATAGATTGTCTCTGTGTATCTTATAGGAATCCTATGTGCAATCCTATAGGAATTCTTGTGCAAAAAAATGATGGTGTCTTCCTTTCTGTAGGTTGCCTAGGTATGAGAGTGACTTGTAAGAGTGAGCCTCAAGGAAATGAATGCATGAATGCATGGGGATGATGATTATTTACTATTACGGTCATTTGGGGTGACGTGGTGTACTGGAAGTTGAGGTATGGTTTCCATTTCTGGACCGTTGGTCCCCACTACCACCTCATTATTCCCCACTTGCTTGTAATCAACTCCCACTTCATGCTTCCATAGCATTAACTACTTTTGTCCTTCTCCTTTCTATTTTTGAGTTGACTACTGCCACGTGTGAGAGGAAAAATTGTTTTGTATTTGCTGACTGATTGAAGGTGGCCAAGCTAACAAACAGCTTTTGCTTATAAACCAACTTACTCGTAACCTTTACATCTTTTGACTACATTATGCATATGAGACAGTGAGAGTGATACTTACCTATGATGCTTAATACCTTGTTGCAGTGGTTGCATACCAGAGGTTCTTTCTACGAGTATTGGCTACATGCTATTCTTCTTCCCCTTTTTTGTTGTTCTCTGATGATTTTTATTTTGTGGTGCAGGTACATGGTGTTGAACATAATGGCACTGCTACACCTTTGGAGTCCCTTCTTCTTTTGGATCATCATGCTGGAAGCTTGAAGTTCTTATGATTTGAATTCTGTGGGATAGGCTGCTACAAGATTTTGAACAAGAAGTCATGTAGCTACTTCTCCCTCAGAACTCTAAATCATATCTTTTGCTGGGACTTTGAGGATGGTGACATCGATGGAGAGGGAGACTAAGAGTGTGGAGAATGAGGAATACTTAGGTGATGCCCCCTATTTCTCTCTGTTTCCTTCTTTTTCGAAGACTGTGAAATGTTTTGAAACTGATATTCTTTTAAGGGTGAATGCAGGGGTGCTGAAGGTGGAAATAGGTATGATCATGCAATGATGATGTAGGGGTGCTATTTTATTGACATAGGAGGTCATTTTTTCCTTTAGGATCACTTCCTATAGTATTTCTAGGTCGCTATTGTTATATACATATTTGGGCACTTCAACCCCAATCTTATAGTCAATAAACTAGGGCTCTTGAACCCCTAAAAGCATTGTTTCATACCCTAAAGTATCATGGTCAAATGATTACATAATTCTGCAAAAGTTCTACTTGAAAAACCATCCAGAACTGGCCTGAACTGGACCATACTAACTGTTTCACTGTCATGGTGTGATGCATACTAACTTCTACATTAGCCAGGTGTGATGCATATTGATTAGGCCTTTTGTAGGGTGCGATGAGCAAGGATGGACAAATGTCCGAGACAGTTTGCTAAGTGGATGCTCATGGAATCTTCTAGAAACTTCTCCTATGACTCTTACCTCTCTGAATTCAACCAGGGATGAGTAAGAGATCCAAGAAATCTCCAAGTGGAACCAAATGCAACAAGTGGAATGACACTAATCAAAAACCTAGAGATGACTCACACCCTTGCTCACATCTATAAATGGATCCCTCATCTGAGAGATCTAGAAGGATGGAATTTTTTGAATTGCAAGGAAGTGTTGATAGTTTGTACTTGAGAAGGAGCATTGTGTTGTTGGGTGATTTTGCTATTTCATGAGGTGAAGAGGGTTTTGATGCTAGGAGGATGATGCTGGATCAAACAATTCGGTTGTAATTATTGCTTCTATTTAATAAAGTTCTTCGAGTTTTCTTCCATATAACTGTGCAATTGTGAATGTTATTATTTGTGAATGCCATTGTATGTTTATTATATTTTTGATTCCATAATGATTATAATATAATACATCGAGATGCTTTGACAGTTCTTTGTTACTATGTATCTACAGGTCCTCTCCAAGCGGGATAAGTATGGAGAGGAGTTGCAAACTCTGTCAAAGGGGAGAGAGATCAAGCAAGGAGTTAAGCAGAAGATCCAGGTTGGTTCCTTTGTCTTTCTCTTATCTATTATACATAGAAGAAATCGCGAATTTCTTTAAACTATTGTTTCTAGGGTAGCTGCCAAACCTAGAGGGCTAGTCAATCGAAAAGACACTAGTTTTCCCAGAAACAAAATGGTGACTTCACTAGGCATCGAATAGATGTTTGTTTGTTTTATAAATTATAGATGGAGCCTGAAGTCAGCCAGGTAGCCTTTGAATTTCTCTTGCTCTGCAATTGCATAGTAGATGAATGTTGCTCCAATCAATCTCTGGTTTAGTTTATGAATTAAACGTCTGACTTAAAATCATTCTAGATGCCCTTTTGGTAGATTAGTAACCTCTCAAGATTATTCCTATGTACTCTTCTCTTTACTATCCATCATAGCTCAGCTTA
>APFE031079076.1:110467-120792 GCA_000404065.3 Pinus taeda | reverse complement strand
AGAGTAGTCACTTTCATTCCTTTTTGACTCTTTAAAAGAAAAGGTCCATTTGAGCACTTGTCACTTCAGGCTCATTAAAAATCGAAGGGGACTAGAGTCATATTTATATTTTTCTCGAATCTTAAAAATTGAAAAAGAAAAGTTGTTCCATAGCGTCATTAAAATTAATTAAGTTCGGAATAACATCCCTGTTCCTTCGTTGATCTTAGGTTGATATAATGGAGTCCACTAATCAGGGAATCCCTTTGGAGGGGAATCCTAGTCCTTTTTCTTCTTAGGGAAATATTGGTGCTCCATATATGGCCACATTGTCCCTTCTGGGAATTACAATTGGCTTACCAGTATGGCTTTTCTCAACCTTTGTGGTTCAAAATACCATGATTCCTCCGCAATCGAATCAGCATCCAGTTGATACTGAAGTTGAACCTTCACCTTCTTCTTCGTTTGTTTCTCCCTCCCCTTCTTCCTCTTCGCTTGGTGAAAATAGTGATGCTAGTAACCAGGTGGCTGAGAAGAAGAAGAAAGGGAAGTAGAAGAAGAAGAATAAGAAGTCGATTCAGCAAGGGGGCAACCATGAATCATCTGGTGAAAATCCAAACATTAAATCTGCTAAACCTAGATTTCCTTGCATAATTTGTAGAGGAGACCATTTTCATTGAAATTTTCCCTACATTCCTTGAATCTTGAGAGAATGGTCTCCTCGTTTGCACCATCCGATGTCATCAACCTCTGGTGATCACGTTGACAACATACCATCAACTAGTAATAGTGAAGTTCATGGAAAAAGGAAAGGTCAAAGTTCCATGTAGGTTATGTGAAGGGAACCATAGCCTTCAACGTTGTTCTTTTTTGGATGAGGCCAAAAGAGTCTTGGATAACCATCCTGCTTCACCGCAACAACTTCTAGCTAGCTACAAGACACTCTCCCCGAGTCCTTTACTAGTTGAAAATCTGACTGACTTAGCTTAGCCGTCGGTCGAAACACTTATCACTGAAAGTGAATCTTCTGAGTCTATACCCGACAAAAATCAATAGTTCAAGGTGACAGTTGACCGAGTTTTACCTTTAGAAGATCATACCCTTCCTGAAGAGAGTGAGAATGATACCGTTCAAATTATTCTTGTTACTTCAACGTCCGATGAACTGGGGGAAATCTTCCCGTTCCTTCACAACAGGAGGAAAATCCTCCAGTTCCCACTACTCAAGGGGTTAATTTACCCATTTATTTGGTACCCCCTCCAAGTAGTCTAGTCACTTCCTTTGATTGGAATGGACTAGCAAGATCTCGCCTTCCTTCTTATGTAACTTTCTGGATCATAGTACAGGTCTACAAAATGATTGTGTCTAGCACTATCATAGATGAGCATGCGTCAGTGAGTATCATTTCCTCAACTTCTTGGAGAGTGCTTGGTTCACCATCGCTTATGCCTATCACACAAAATCTGTCAGGCTTTAACAAAGGAACTAGTCGACTGTTAGGGATCCTTCCTAAGTCACCGATAATTATGGGAAGGAAAACTGTTCACCTGAATGTGATGGTAGACCCAAGATCATTAGATTACAATATACTCCTTGGATGTGATTATGTTTATAACATGGAGGCTATCGTTTCAACACTCTTTCGAGTAGTGTGTTTCCCACATGAAGGAAAAATTGTCACTGTTGACCAACTTTCATTTCCTAGTTCAAGCACAACTCCAAGTCCAACATCACCCCTAAATGGTCCTTTTGCATCGAAAGTGTCTCTCCAATCTTCATTCCATCCACCTAATTTCCATTAGTAGTGTGGTGAATGTAACAAAGCTTAGGGGCATGCACCCTTATCTATTTGGTGGATGAACCTAGCTAAAAATATAGGTTTCCCTGTAGGTTATGTGATTGGTCTGAGACACCATGCACCTTTGTCCATTTGGTGGATGAAGCCAAGGGAGTTTTTTGTCTATTCTACAGACGAAACCATCCTATCATATGAGTTTCCCTGTTGGTTATGTGACTGGTCTGACACACCATTCACCTTTGTCTATTTGGCAGACAAATCCAATGAAGTGTTTTGTCTATTCTGCGGATGAAACAATCCTACGTAACCACAAAAGTTTCCATATGGTTACAGGAAACTCTCACTTTCATCATGTTGGGGGCATGAAAACCTTTTTCATTTTCATTTCCTAGCCTTTTAGCTTTTTAGATTTCTTTTTAGTTTTGTCTTTTCTAGCTTTTTTAGTTTTTTTCGTTTCTAGATTGCATAAAAAGAAAAAATAAAAACCGAGCATATGCTATCGCATGGTTCAAGCTCGTTAAAAAATGAACCTACCACCAAGCATATGTTTGTTCATTTCAAGCTTGTAAAACAATGAAACCCACACCAAGCATATGTTTGTTCATTTCAAGCTTGTAAAAAAAATGAAACCCACACTGAGCATATGTTATCGCATGGTTCAAGCTCGTTAAAAAATGAACCTACCCCCAAGCATATGTTATTGCATGGTTCAAGCTCGTTAAAAAATGAACCTACCACCGAGCATGGTTCCCCATGGTTCAAGTTCGTTAAAAAATGAACCCACCTTCAGTAAATAACCTTTATGATTACCATGCTATCAGCCTTTTGAGCCTTGGTTGTGTTCCTTCCATCACCTCCATTCTTTTGGCCGATAATACACTTCCACTTGATTGTTTAACCTTTTTGAGGAACATCTATGACGAGTGGTTTTGTTAGCCAAGATCTTCACATTGCCATGTTTTGAGAAGTTCCAAACTTACCTAGAACCAGTTGCTACCCTCAACACCACTCGTTCCTCAAAAATGAGTCCCCGTTAAAATATTTTCAGACTTGTTAAATATGAAAAGATTGTCGAGTCCCCGTTAAACTCTTTTGAGACTCGTTAAATATGAAAAGATTGTTGAGTCCCCGTTAAACTCTTTTCAGACTCGTTAAATATGAAAATATTGTCGAGTCCCCGTTAAACTCTTTTTAGACTCGTTAAATATGAAAGATTGTTGAGAAATTGTCCTTTCCAGCTCGCTAAAGTGATTGAAAGTGCCATACCTCTTGTATATTTTAATCTTTTTTGGACTCGAAGGGTTATCTCACGAAAAAGTTTGAGCACTTGATTTTTCTGGCTCGTTAAAGTGATAAACAAATTCATCCCTTTCATATTATTTTATCCTTTTTCGGACTTAAGGGATTATGCTATGAAAAATAACTGCTAGAGTTTCGTTTCATCCCTTTTCAAACTCTCTAAACATGAACAGGAGCAAGTTATCCTTGTCACTAAACTTGTTAAAAAAATAGCGACAAACTCGTCCACCCGAGATGAGACAGAGTCCCCTTGTCGTCCCTTTTCAAACTCTCTAAACATGAAAAGGACCGAGTTATCTTTGTCATTAAACTCACTAAAACAATAGCGACAAACTTGTCCACCTAGACAAGAACGAGTTTCACTATCGCTAGACTCGTTAAGACATAGTGACAGGTTTGCCCGAAGGGAAAATTATAGAACAAGCAAATGTTATCCTCTTCAAGCTTGAAAAAAATAAAGAGGTACTGGTTAGCAATGACTGCGGAAAAGGGAAGAAAACTTGAAGAAATTTATGGTAGCAGGTTGCTCTTGAACATGACACCTTCACTCCATCACCATGATTGAGTCGAGTTGGGTTGTTCCGTTCACCTGTCATTTCACCATTGGTCTTTCACACCATCCATTTTTTGTGGTTAATGCTAGCAATCCATCTCAGTGTAACCAATATGTTCAAGAGAAGCCATTTGGTCTAGAATTCACCATCCAGTTAATGCCTCATCCACTGAAATACCTTCACCCTCCATTTTTCATGACTGCCATTCCTGAACCTTGTGTCGTCAGATCATTTTCACCTCCCAAAACTCATTTTCTTCATTTCATGTCATTGATGTGGGATACATTAAGGACCTCCTACGACGGGTCACTTCTTGTCGACATCAGCTCACTATCCAAGATGTTGACTTAGAAGCACCCCTTTCAGTACTTTGAAGCTTGCATGCCTCAATGACAAGTTTCTCACTTTCGGCGACAGGTTGACATCAATGGCCTTCGATTGAAAGATTTTACATGGTGTTCGACATCGGATCATATGTTCACACAATGTGAATTGTACTATAGTACCTTGAGGGTCATTATCATTATCCGTGTTTCCTCTCGCATCTGTTAACAACTCACATTATTGGTCGGTAATCAGGCGATGTCTTTCCATGTTCGACTTCAGAACATATCTTCACATGGATTGACTTGTACATCGGGCGAAGATTGAACGAGTTTGAAGACCCCAGATCTAGTTTCATCCATCCAGGCTGCGATATATTCAGGGATATAAAGACATCAAATGTACACAGAAGCTGCACAGATGGTCATCCAAGCTACGGACAATGACTTTACATATGAAGAATCACCAGTCTGCAATTGTAGATGATTATCTATTCTATGTACATGAAATGAATTTATAAAGATGAGCATGGGAATGCCTACCTCAGCTAGATCATGAAAATGATATGACGATGATGTATTGTATTATATCTTATGCAGGTCACCTTCTAGTTCAAAACCTCAGATCCTCATGTTAAAGAATTTCACTTGACATAAAGATTTACGACTTCATGCTTTAGGGGGTAACTGTTATAGACATATTTGGGTAGTTCAACCCCAATCTTATATGTCGATAAACTAGAGCTCTTAAACCCCTAAAATTTTTGTTTCATACCCTAAAGGATCATGGTCAACTGATTACATCGTTCCCTAAAAGTTCCACCTGAAAAACCATCTAGAACTAGCCTAAACTAGACCATACTGACTGCTCTACTATCAGGGTGTGAAGCATACTGACTTCTACACTAGCTAGGTGAGATGCACCATGATGAGGCCTTCTATAAGGTGCGATGAGTGAGGATGGACAAATGTCTGAGACAATTTGCTAAGTGGATGCTCATGGAATCTTCTAGAAACTTCTCTTATGACACTTGCCTCTCTGAATTCGCCCAGGGATGAGTAAGAGATCCAAGAAATCTCCAAGTGGAACCAAATGCAACAAGTGGAATGACACTAAAAAAACCCAGATATCACTCACACCCTTGTTCACATCTATAAATGGATCCCTCATCTGAGGGATCTAGAAGGCTAGAATTTTGTGAATCGCAAGGAAGTGCTGATAGTTTGTATTTGAGAAGGATCATTGTATTGTTGGGTGATTTTTCTATTTCATGAGGTGAAGAGGGCTTTGATGCTGGGAGGATGATGTTGGATCAGACAACTGGGTTGTGATTCTCCCTTCTATTTAATAAAGTTCTTCGAGTTTTCTTCCATATAACTATGCAATTGTGAATGTTATTATTTGTGAATGCCATTGTGTGTTCATTATATTTCTGATTCTGTAATGATTATGATATAATAGATCAAGATTCTTTGATGGTTATTCGTTACTATGTATCTACAAGTACTCTCCGAGCGGGATAAGTACGGAGAGGATTTGCAAGCTCTGTCAAGGGAGGGAGAGATCAAGTAGGGAGTTAAGCGGAAGATCCAGGTTGGTTCCTTTGTCTTTATCTTATCTATTATATATAGAAGAAATCACGAATTGCTTTAAACTATTGTTTCTAGGGTAGCTACCAAACCTAGAGGGCTAGTCGATCAAAAAGACACTAGTTTTCCCATAAACAATTATGATTCCTACAGGATCATCCTGTAGGTTTTCAAGGGATCTTGTAGGTTTATAGGGGATCCTGTAGAAAACATAGTCCCCTTGTAAACTGAAGGAAAGGGGTGGAAAAAATGAAAGAAATGGTAGAGTGATGAATGAAAATGAGTGGAGAAATGAAATGTGAGTGAAATAGGTCTCTTGGTGATTCTCCTTTGCTCTTTGATCATCCTTCTTGCTGACTTGCAAATTAGAAATTTTCATGATTTTTCTCTTTTCTCTTATTTATTTATTTTTAAAACAACTAGACTTCCTCTAAGAGTTTTTCATTTTATTTGTTTTCCCTGAGTGCCTCAAGAGAGGTTTTCACCCAGGGATCTTTTTATTTTCATTTTTATTCTCTTATTTTTTTTATTGACACCATTGGGCCACCCCAAGAGTTTTTCAATTGTATAGTGGGACTCATGCACCTCATGGAGGTTTTCACCTGAGTCCTTATTCTTTTTTTTTTCTCTTAGTGATTTGATGAGGTAGGAGCTGAAAATTGCTCCACTACCATCACAGTTTTATTGATATCATCAATGAACTCTTGTTTTGTCAATGGTCTCTTGTAAATTTTCAGTCAGTGTCCATTAACAAGTAAAGGAATGGCCTCTTCATCTATGGTTCTGATCTATATAGAACCATTACCATGGCATCTTTCTACAACATAAGGTCCTAGCCATATTGTCCTAACTTGCCCTTGAAGTCTTTATACCTAGAATCATATAACAAAGCCCAATCACCTTCTTGAAATAATTTTTCTTTTATGTTCTTATCATGCCAGATCTTCCTCTGGAGTTGAATTACCTCTTTATGTAGAAGGGTCAGCATTCTGAACTCATTTAACCCATTCAACTGGAGTAATCTTTCTTTCTGTGCACTACTAAGATCTAGATCTAGTTGGGCTACCATCCTCAATGTGTTATGCTCAGATTCAATGGAAAACAGGGCCCTTTTCACATAGACCAGCTCATAGGGTGTGAATCCAGTGGTGGTCTTCTAGGTGGTATTATAGGCCCAGGTGGCCTCAACTATTCTATCTGCCCAATCCTTCCTGCTACTGCTTACCACATTTGTCAAGATTCCCTCTAGCGCTCTATTGGTCACCTCTACTTGTCCATTAGCTTGTGGATGATAGGGAGTGGAGTTTCTATGCTTGATCTTGTGCTAGATGAGCAAGTCTTTAATCATGTTGGAGGTAAAATTTTTGCCTTGGTCTGTGACTGTCTCTCTAGGGTACCCAAATTTGTAAAATACATCCTCCCTTAGTAACTCACCTACCTTCTCTTCTCTTATTGCCTTAATTGCCTTGGTTTTAGCCCACATAGTCATATAGTCAATTAACACAATGATGCACTATTTTTGCTTGGAAGGAGGGTTAATAGGTCCAATAAAGGCCATGCCTCACTTGTCAAATGGATCGAAAGTCACCTAAGGCTACAGAGGCATTTCATCTCTTGGAGTAGGCCTTCCCATCCTTTAGGACCGATCGCACTAACTAATATATATTTTCACATACTGATGAAGAGTGGGCCAATAATAGCCTACTTGTAACAATTTGAATGATGTCCTCTTTGATGAAAGGTGACCTCCACAAGTCCCATCATGACAGGGCAGAAGGATGTCAAAGACTTCCTCCTCCCCAACACACCTTCTCAAGATTTGATCTGGGCCAAGTTTGAAGAGATTGCCCACGATCCAAGTGAAGGGGGCACTCTTCCTCACTATCTTTCTTTTCTCTTTAGAGGACAAGTTCGGTGGGAACTGTGAAGATACCGAATAGCTTTCTATATCAGCAAACCATGTAGAGAGAACTGACATAGCAAATAAGTGCTCATCCGGTAACTGGTCATCAACCATTCCTTCTTCACCTGCAAGCAAATTTAATCTGGACAAGAAGTCTGCAACAACATTTTCCTTACCAGGCTTATCAACAATAGTTAGTTCAAACTGTTCTAATAAAAGTAACCATCTTATGATTCAAGCATTCACATCTGGTTCATTCATTAAATATTTGATTCAGCATGGTCAATATGTACAAATGTTTGATAGCCTATAATATAATGCCTAAATTTGTTCAATGAATGCACAACAACCAGGAGTTCCTTTTCGGTCACTATGTAATTTAGTTCAGCCTTTGATGTATTCTTACTGATAAAGTACATAGCATAAAGCAAATTTTCATCTATTTGACCTAGCGATGCTCCTATGGATTTGTGTGAGTCATCAACATTAATATGAAAAGGAAGGGCCCAATTTGGGCCTCGGAGAATTGGTGGAGTGGTTAACTTGTTCTTTAGGGTGTCTAAGTCCTCTTGACAACTTTTTGAACATATAAACTCAGATTCATTGGCCAACAACCCAAATAAAGCAAATGCCACCTTTTTGAAGTCCTTTATGAACCTTTGGTAGTATCCAGCTAACCCTAGGAAAATTCTGACATCTCTCTGCTTCTGAGGAGGTGGGACCCTTTAGATGATAGCTATTTTTTTTGGGTCTACTTGCAGTCCTTGTTGAGATATTGAATGACCTAGCATGGTCCCTACAGTCATCAAGAATTCACATTTTTCAGGACTGAGAGACAGGTTCATTTCAATGCATTTGTGTAGTACTTTTCCTAGGTTGGATAGAGCCTCTTGAAAATCACATCCATAAGGTGTAAAATCATCCATATAAATTTCTACCACATCATGGACTAACTTGGAAAAAATACTTAGGATTTCTCTCTGGAAAGTGGCAGTAGCATTTCATAGGCCAAAAGGAAGGACCCTATAGGAAAAAGTACCACAAGGACAAGTGAATGTGCTTTTATCCCAGTCTTTCACGTTGACCTGGATTTGGTTGTACCTGTTGAATCCATCTAGGAAAAAGAAAAATAGTTTTCCTGCCAGGCCATCTAGAACTTGGTCAATGAAGGGTAGAGGGAAATGGTCCTTCTTTGTGGCTTTATTCAACTCCATGTAATTGACACAAATCCTCCACTTACCATTTTTCTTTGGAACTAATACCAAAGGAGAGACCCACTCACTATCGGAGATAACGTAAATGAATACTGCATCTAGCATTTTTTGCAGTTCGTCTTTGACTATATCTTTAAGAGATGGATTCATCCTCCTTTGGGGCTGGCGAACTGGCTTGCAACCTGCTTTGATGTATATGTGGTGAGTACACATTGGAGGGTGTACTCCCTTCATTTCATTGTAACTCCAAGTGGAGGCAACTAGATGTTCCCTTAGCATGTTGCATAACTTCTCTTCTTAGAGAGTAGAAAGAGATGGATTGTTTCTCAAGGTTCTATTAGGGACAAAATCTATGGTTTTGACATGGAGGGGGTTGGAATCAGCCAAGCATAGGTCAATTGGATGATTTTTCTGAGTTTCCTCTACTACATCTTCTAAGGGAAATGTACTGGGAGTTGGACTTTAGAGTAGGTGTTCAATCAAAACATATTCGTCTTGTTGTCCTCCTCCCATGGTTGTTTCCAAAGTAAAAGGTTGGGCAGAATAAACTTCATCTTCTTCCTCCTCCTCCAACCATAAAGCTAAAGCATGCTCGAGAGATTGCTGAGCAGGAGGGTATATGACTAACTGCTTGGATATATGCCCATTCCTCATGGTCATATTCCCAGCTCTGCAGCTAATGTAAGCATCGACAGTGGCCAACCAGGGTTTCCCAAGGATGAGAGGGTAACCAATAACCTTAGCCTTAGGTTGAAGAACTAGGAAATCTATAGGGTACTACCAAGAGTCAATCGAGACCATCACATCCTCCATAATCCCCTCAGAGGTCACTGTGGAGAAGTCTACAAGTTGTATAAATTTTTTGGTCTTCCTCAATGAACCTTGGAGGTTGAGCTTGAGCATGGTGTCCTTGGTCATCACATTAATGGAAAAACCAAGATCGATCAAAGTGTGTGGGAAAATGGTGCCATTGATGTGCACATCTACTACAGGGCTTCCAGGGTCCAAATACTTTGGATAGATTACTTACCCTAGCATTAAGTCGGACAAATGTCCAATGACATTAATGGTAGGGTCATCCCTTCTCTGCCTCCCTGGATGCTTGAATCAATTCTCCGTAATCAACTTATTGTAAATAGGAACATGTTTTATTACTTGGAGAAGTGGAATCTTTACACATAGATTTTTCAATTCTCCCAGAATTTTAGTCTCTTCTAGGGTAGGTTGGAGTGGATGGGTTAATATCTCAGGAAAGGGTGGATTCACTTTAAGAATGCTTTCCTCTCTTTCTTCCTCAACCTCCCTAGGTGGAGGTTGGTTATCCAGGAAAACTCTCCCAAATCTCCTTGATTTCCATAGCATAAGATGGATATGATGTCTCTCCACTGTATACTTGCTGATCCTATCTATTTTTCAGGCTTGAATTTGGCTGGGCAGGTATCTGGGTTTCTTAGGTGGAGCAGAGTGTAACAACTGTGATTAGGTAGGTGGTGGAATCAATAAAGATGGAGCATTCTTGTATTGGGGCCTCCACCCCTAGTGTGGTGCATTCCACTGAGGTTTTGGTGGAGCATATGATTGAAACGACTAGCTGGCTGGCTGGGAGTGATACTGAGATGCAAAGGACCAAGGATGGGTTGTAGAAGAGGAAGGATGAGCAGGGTG